>JANHFK010002674.1:283644-299967 GCA_036250565.1 Sibynophis collaris | reverse complement strand
AAACTGGCTCTCAAATATAATATACTAGCCTATTTTGTTACCCTATTTATTAGGTATTAGATCTGTATTATCCCACAATAGATTTGTACTTTAATTTTAAAAAGGATTTTTTTCTTAAGAGAAATACAGTGAGACGCCAGTTTCATGGTGTACTTCAAATTATAAATTGGTCAAGTAGTAAGCAACTGGCTTAGCTAAAATACAATCATATCATATTTTTGAATGCACAGTAGTCACTCACAAACTATTGTGATTATTGGGTGGAGTTATTCCATGTCTGGTTCTTAAAAAGAAGGGCCGTCTTTTGCAGGATCTTTTTTCCAAAATGTCTATTTTGTAATGTCTAAGAACAGCGTTAGATCATGTGACTGGCAGAGTGTGTTTGTAAAGAAAGTGCTGTGACGTGGCAGTTGCCTTATGAAGTCTGCTATTACTTTGAACCTCAGCTGTTTTACCATTTAGTAACAGGGATAAATACCTGGCACTTTGGAAGCTGTTGTACTTTACATGCATACTTTACAGCTACCTGACAAAGAGAACAATTTGGGATTTATTTTTCCATACTGAGCCTGGAGAGAACAAAACATTTAGGAAATCTATCTGGTAAATTAAAATATGGATTTTAAGGGGTGTGCAAATATCCAGTTACATCCTGTCAAAGGAGTCTAAAGGATTAGGATAGTAGCAATATAAAATGCGCTTTTTTTTCAGTGAAAAAATTAATTTTCAGAACAGCAAGGTTCTAAATCCTTTTGAAACAAACAAAAGCATATCATAATCGAAAAAAACTCCTAACAAACAGCAGCTTGAATATTGTCCCAATCTAACCCGAGATAAACAGTTCAGGTATTAATGGTCTTAAATATTTTGAATTTTGTAAAGATTCAAATAAAAAATAATTTAAATAATTTAATTTAAGCATATTTTGAATAAACTGCTTTAATATATTATTTTGTTAGGTGATTGAGGTTCTATGACAGAGAGAGTACTGGCAGTTTTATTATGAAATGTAGCTAAAGGAAACATTTTTGTCTCTATAAAGCAATATCTCCAGAATGATCCTTGATATTCCCACACTAGGTACTTACATTGCTCTCGCATGCCTGCTTCATAGCACTTGCGTAACCGACACTCCTGACATTTCCGGCGCATGTATGTATCCATCTCACATCTGCCACTATTCTTGCAGATATATTGGGCCCCTTTGATCACACTGCGTCGGAAAAAACCTTTGCAGCCCTCGCAACTCAGGACATTGTAATGGAAGCCGGAGGCTTTGTCCCCACATACGCTGCACACCTCATTTCCTAGCATCTTGGGGGCTGGCCCCTTCTTCCTTTTCAGGGGACGATTTTCTAAAGGAGAGAAAAGGGGTGAAAGGAAAGACTCTGAAATAAGATCTGAAAATGAGAGAAGAGCTTCTCGTGATGTATACATGCTAACAGTTTTTTCATACATAATAACATGCTGACTTTGGAGAAACCTGAAACGTTGCATGTAGGTGGAATCAAAGAACATAAGGACCTGTGGTGAAGGAAGACCTCTGGATATACTGTTCTAATAATAATTACCCAATGGTGTTCAATGCATTTCTAGGGCCATGGGACTATAATGTAGATGATTCACTTAGTATTAAGAATAAGAATTATATCATCTCAGAATGTAAGAATTCTGTACCCATTGTATTAAATATCCCTTCAAATGCAAAGCTAGAATATTGGATAAAAGCTGAGCAATATATGTAGTTAATCAAGCAATGCCCCTTTCTGTCTACATATCTATTTTAAAAGAATCAGCAGCTAATAGATTCTGAGAGGACCTGGAAATAAAAATCTCCTAGAGAGTTTGACATATAAAGGTAACAGACACAGAGAATGGGTAACTAAAGAAAACATTAGCTCTCAAAACTGGTTGTCTTGGTCTCTCTGTGTAATACATAATGGTATGTGGGAATGACTTTGGGAAATGGGGAAGAGATGCTGCCTAGGAGCAGTCATATAAGAGAAGCTGCATCAGAGGTGGACAAAGAAGGGACATCCCCTGAGGTTTTAGGCTCTAAAGAAGACAGCAGGAGATCTATACTTTCAGACTTGCACGATTCTGTTAATGTAGCCTTACGATAAAATAGAATTAGCTCATATGGTCATGTTTCCTTTCTAGAAAGTCTGACATTCAGTAGGTTGGACAGCAGGGATCAGCATTGGTTTTTTCAGTTTAACTAGGAGAGCATTTACCAGTCTGATGCCATATTAGTCAGATTTTGGCCAATTCTGGTAACCAATTTCAAGAGACTTCAGTTCCCATTGTTCCTCGGGTAATATAGCTATTGGTCTTGCTCCTTGGGGATTTTGAAAGCAAAGTCTAGCATACTTTTCATTTACATTTTACAGTTTCTTGAGTCAGCTTTGTAAACTTTCGAAATCATAAATAATCCAGACTATTCACTTTAAGCAGGTGACTAGCGTTCATATCAGAAACAGATTTTTTTCTTTCCAACATTTTTCAAAACTCAGAAAAACCAAGCCAAACACCAACATCCCTTGCAAACTTTTTAGACCTTCTCATGAATTTCTTTCCCTCTACATTTCTTCCAAGGGTTTTCCTTTACCTTTTTTCAAAGCTAGACCCAAAAGTTATTCCATATTCAATATCCATACCATATTCCATAGTTACTGTTATACCCATTATGCTATAATGTATTGCTTAAATGGAGATTGTTTAGTTTTTAATGTGCAGAAACTGTTTTAAAATTTCAGGAAATCCATAGTACTTCCTAGAATTTCACCACATAGGCCTCTCACATGATTTGATTTAACATAGAGATAATTTCGTAATGCATTCCAAACATATGAATTAAAACAAGAATGTACTCTTACCTATAGGTTCAGAGGGAATCTCTGAATTCTGGAAAAGTGCAAATACTTTTTCCTCCATGTTAAAAACATTTGTCTTCTTCCCATGGTTCTGTGTGACAAGCTGAGTGGGACCCATGGTGGCTATTCTACACGTTCTTGTAATCTCTAAAGCATGTCTATGAGCATACTCAGGGTGTTTGCATGCAGTGTTACAATGACTTCATAAAGTGGAGAAAAACAAAAGCTATAATAAAAGAAAAACAGAATTCCCAAAGTTATATGGAAGTCTTTTGTTTCCATATTACCACCCACAACAGTAACCACCCAGGCTGCTGCCACCTACAATTATTTAACCTCAAAGAATTAGTTTGTCTCCGTTAACTAAAAAACACTTCTTTTCAATAAAACTGAATGTTTCTGTAAGAAATATAAATATTATTTTTATCAATAATATAATACTTATAATAGAAATAGTGCTTTCATTATTTGTTGGTTTTCAACCAACTTTTCATACAGCAGCTCAAGAGGGTGTACATAGTGCTCCATCCCAACTTGTCCAGGACTGTCATAACCAGATTATTTTAAGTAGCATTCTCCAACTTGATGCCCTCCAAATGTGCTGTGCTGTACTGATGAGTAACATTGGGAATTGTATTTCCAGAAGATCTGAAGGATATCAGTTTGGGAAAGTTGGATAAAAAGTGAAGTAGCCAATCAAATTCCCCAATAAGGCATTTTCACTTTTAATTTGTGTATCTATTTTTTATTACTTGTTTATCCTCAAAAACATACTTCCTTAGGCAGATCGGAAACCTAAGTAAGAAAACAGTAAAGAGTAAAACTTTAAAACTATTTCATATCAATCATTAAAAACAATCCAAAACTAAGGCAGCTTCCTGCCAAAGAAATAAAGATTCTGAAATACTGTAGTTGGGGGGTGGGGGAAGCAAGGAGAAAAACAGTCTAGTTGCCTGAAAGCTAACAGGGCTTTCTTTATTAATTATAATTTTAGCAAAGTTCTGGGTTCAGCTATTCTCAGTAAAGCATATTGCTCTGATTACAATTTTAGGACCTTAGAAGCAGTGAAAGGAGTTCACCTGGTTTGCAGCAGTATGACTGATTGTGATGGTCTCCTTCCATGCCAAATTAAAACTTCACTGGTAATTTCCATTCTAGCAAAACTCTGAGCTAATGAAAAGTAACAGTGCCACAGGAGAAAACCTACTTCAGAGAACATCTGCTGCATGGTTATGTGAGATATATTTAACCAAACTTCCTTATTTAAAGCAAAAAAAAAAATCAAAGAGGATCTAGATACATTAAAAAGGGAAAAGACTGAATTGCTCCACCTAGATATCTGAAAAAAATTCAATTTTGTCTTTTGCTGCTGTCAGCTGAATAATTAAGCAATACTGCTGCAAAGTAGTACTGAAGGGTAGAATGTGCCAGGAAACAGGGTGTATTACCAGACAGCTGGAGCCAAAGAAAAGGATATGGATGCTTGCTTGACTAAGGGAATTTCAAAATTGACATGTCATCACATGCAGGGGCCAAAGCAGGCACCCAAAGTGAAACTTGTTAGTTAGTACAGCTTTTGACTGGGAAAAAGTGATGTCGGCAGTTACAATTGGGAAAGTTGTAGTGCATCTCCTGAACAAACAGTCAAAAGTTAGCATCACTCTTCTCTGTTTCCTTGCAATGTTTCTTCTTTAAAATGCTTCTAAATTCCATTTTAAGTGCCTGCAGTACAAAGGTGGCATTCAGCTTGTTCTGACCAGTTCTGGAGAACCGGTAGCGGAAATTTTGAGTAGTTCAGAGAACCGGTAAATACCACCTCTGACTGACCACGCCCCCATCTATTCTCTGCCTCCCGAGTCCCATCTGATCAGGAGGAAATGGGGATTTTGCAGTAACCTTCCCCTGGAGTGGGGAGGGAATGGAGATTTTACAGTGTTCATCCCCTGCCACGCCCACAGAACTGGTAGTAAAAAAATTGGAATCCCACCACTGCTGCAGTAGCTAAGTACAGTAATCTCATTTGTGTGTTTACTTCCCAATCATCTTGCCTAGCTCTCTTTCTTGGTTCATTCATTGCTATTTCATGGACCTTAAATACCTGAATGGGAAAAACAATTCTACACTGTTAATTCTTCAATTTAATAAAAATAATATTGTTCCTCCTGCAGTACCCAGACATTTCCTATATCTTTTGATCATTATATAAGAGCAACCATGTCAACATTTTCATGATGCTCCTGGAACTAAAAATAATCTCTTCCATTGCCTTTTCCAATTATAAGCTGCACCACTGAGTTATAGCAATATAATTGTCAAAAAAGTACATTTGCAGCTTCTCAAAGCAAAAAACATACTCGATGCATGAAGCAAACTCCCAAATTCCTGCTGAAACCAGAAACACAATCTCTAAGGTGATATTCCCCTCACCAACTTTGTGATGTTTTTGCTCATCACCCTTTTAACCTCTCCCCCATACATTAAATATAAGCCCTGGTCACAAAAACATGGTCAGCTCCTGATCTTTCTTGAAAGACTATAGCGGCTTAAGAGAAACCCACAAGTAAACCAATCACATATATATGATTGGAAGTGAGCTATATGCCTTTTGCTGATTTGTTTACTCGGATACTATATTGTGTTTGTGCTGCAACAGTTTAAGAAACGATAGCACTGAAAGCATTTTTAAAATATCACCTACTAGTTTTATGGATTCATAAGCAATTTCAGGCACATAATGATTCTCTAGTGAAAAGTTCCCAATTAGGAATGTTCATGACTACGGTAAACTTCGAAATCAAAGACTGTGGTGTTAAAAATATAAGAGATCATTATAACATGAAACATTTTCAAAGGAAGGATGTATGTTATTAGCAAAACTAAAGGAAATCAGTGATGCTTCAATGGGAAACATGACAATAAAGTCAGAATAATCTTCATCTTCAAATTATTTGTTTTCTTATATAATAATCAGAAGCCAATTCCCAATGCTTGCAATATAAATGAAACCATGAAAACAAAAATATAAAACAATTAATCAACATAGGTAATAACTTCCTAATCTTAATTATAGAGACAATTCAATCTTAAAAGACCTAAAGAAAAGGTTTGTTTTCACAACCTTTTGAAATGATGCTGGGGTAGGTGACACCTGAATCTTCTCACCCTTATCTCTCTCACACATGTATGTATGGAACCTTAAAGATCCATACTCAAGATAAGCACACAATAGGCCAATAAACAAATAATTCCCTCAACACTGTCAAACTATTCACCAAAGCTGCATTACTATTACTACTAGTCTTCTCATCGTTCCTATCACCCATCTCCTCCCACTTATTATGACCGTAATAAATTGCATGCCTGTAACTTTGTTGCTTCTATCCTTACAATTTATATTGATATTGTTTCCTGATTGCTTATTTGTACCCTATGACTATCATTAAGTGTTGTACCTTATGATTCTTGACAAATGTATCGTGACTTTTTATGTACACTGAAAGCATATGCATTAAAGACAAATTCCTTGTGTGTCCAATACACTTGGCCAATAAAGAATTCTATTCTATCACACATGCATAAGATAAATAATTTCCATTTCATTATATGTTCCCCTTGAAACCCTACCCCCACTCTAGTAAACACTAAGGAATAACTTTTGAAATTTTTGAGGATATGAAGCACTGCAATTTCCACATACTCTTTTCTGACACATACTGTAAGCATCACCACCAATTTTGTAATCGCATTCTGGCACTCTGCAACTGACATTAAAATATGTTGGCCCTTGGTTCTACAAGTAAAACTCAACAGTTATGAGTGTGCTTGGCTGAGTTCACAAATTTGTCTGTGTGTTTGTTTCCTTTTGATTTAATATAACACGAATGCCAAGATTTTGTGATTTTTTTAAAGCAAGGTTTGTGGCTTCCTATCATATATAAATCAGGTCAATTGTAGGTTATGCAACAAACAGTGGCTAAATGAACATAATTTATGTGATGAATGATTCTAGTCAGTGAGCAGTTAAAGTGCAATCTTAATGACTTAATGCAGAGGCGAACAACCAATGAATACGCTTAAAAGCATGAACTGGGAAGTCATCTTTGTTTTTCTTCCATTCAATTCTGTCCGATTCTTGGAGTCTGCCTGGACAAGGCTTTGCTGTTTTCTTGGCAAGGTTTTTCAGAAGTGGTTTTCCATTATCTCCTTCCTAGAGCTGGGAGAGAATGATTTATCCAAGGTCATTCAGCTGGCTTTGTGCCTAAGGCAGAAACAAAACTCAGAGTCTCCTGGTTTCTAGACTGATGCCCTAACCACTATACCAATCTGACTCTCGATCATTTACTTAAATGAAATATCTACGATACCAAATTAATTGTTTCTATTTTGGTTTCATGCAATTTTTAGACAATATAATTCATAGCATATCAATTTAAAAAACCCCAAATATAATTATGAACTCAGGTTTGGTGCAATATCTGAGCCAATCATTCTATCAAATTAACACTCCTAGTTTATTTGTAACTAATTCTGCTATAGTTTATAGCAGTAAAATCCACGTTGAATACTGGTAGTTACCGTATTTTTTGGAGTATAAGATGCACCGGAGTATAAGGCGCACTTTAGTTTTTGGGATGTAAATAAGGAAAAAGCTGATTGGCTGGTGGATCAGCCTCCCAGAATACCCCCAATCAGCTGTTCCCAAAGATTAATTTTAGCAACAGGTTCTTGGTTGTGAGCTCTGTGCCTTGCTTTTTTTTTGCTTTGTGTTCTGCCTCTGAAAGCCTCTGAAACAGAGTTTCAGAAAATAAGCCTTTTTACTGAGGCTTTTTTTTTACTGAAGCTCTGTTTGGAGGCTTTTTTTCTGAAGCTCCATTTGGAGGCTTTTTTTCTGAAGCTCTGTTTGGAGACTTTTTTCAGCCTCTGAAACCTCCATTTGAGAGGCTGGGGGGGTCTACATTCAGAGTATAAGACACACCCAGATTTTCACCCTCTTTTTTGGGGGGAAAGGTGCATTTTATACTCCAAAAAATACAGTATTTGAAGCTAAAAGTCCGGTTTACTAAGATTTCCCATCAACATATTGACAAGGATATCTTTCATCAGGGACATTTCATCATTCCATTGCAAACTTTTCTTTCTGGACATCTTCACTTCCTGATCAACCCCTGAAACAAGCAGTTCATCATAAGATAACCCTAACCCTAACCATTGAAAATTGGGGGGAAAGGGAGGAAAAAGGATAGAGAATGGATAGAGAAGAGAAGGTTGAATTGGAACCCAACCAGGAAAGTTTTAAACATTTCCTGGTGGAGGACTCTTCTATTTGTACTATTTAAAAGCTGCTGTACTCCTTGTTTAGCATCTCCAGAGGAGTTCCTTCCAGTGCAAACAGTTTTGGAGAATAGATTTTTCTGAGGCATCAGCAGGGAATCCAAGAGTTAAATTACCCTTCCTAATCTGCTTTATCTGCAGAAATGTTCAGCCCTGCTTCTTCCACCCTGCCTTCGAGATGTTATTACATTTTTAAAAAACCAAAAAAACAAGCAAATTAAATGTACGGATTAATTTTATATGTAGTTTAACCCAGAATTCTTTAAATGCCAGCAAAGTTGAAATATTACTTATCTTCCTCTACATAAGGAATCCACATGTAGACATCTTTGCTTGCTGACAAATGAACGATTCATATTTATGCTTTCTGCTGAATTTTTTTCTTTCTTTCAGTACACCTCAGCTTAAATTCATGATTACTAGGCCTGAGTTTTACTTTTTTTATACTTATTTTTGCTTCCAAAGAAACTTGCAGTACCTTATTTTAAATTATATTCTATTCTAACTGCACAAAACGGAACCGAAATGTAGAGGTTATTTACTAATAGAAAATATAATTATTTCTCTGGCCTACATTATTTCTCTGGCTTAGTCCACGATTTAAAATAAGGAATGGATGCTGTAGCTTGTCCCTTCTCTCCTTCTTGTTCATTGCTATGCTATGGGCATAAATTTGTCCATGACACCTGCTTATGCCCTTAAGCAAGATCAACTCTGCATGATCACTTCGTGCCCTCCAGCAAATGGAATGAGAGCTCTCCTAGATACTTCCTTAGTGGTGTGTGTCTGTAACACCACTTTTATTCATGCATTCAGCCACATTCTGGATGTAACTGTAATTCAACTGTTAGAAATGACAAGCACTATACTACTCAGTCTGATAGCACAACTGGAGAAGAGAGGAGAAGCCTGAACCAACATTTGAAAAATGAATCTACTGATATAGTTTCTAAATCAGTTTAATGTTTTCTTTTTGCATCCCAATCCCACACTAAGAGATTAAGGGCAGCAAACATACATCAAAATACATTGTGTTTGGGAAAAGAAATTGGATGGGGGTGGGGCAGACATGAAGCACTCTTCAAGTACCTGAAAGGTACTTGAATGCAGAATACAGCTTAATGGATATGAGTAGCAGGAAGACAGTTCATTAGAAAAAGCTTCCTACTAGTAAGAACAGTTCAGTAGTAGAGCTAGCCTTAAGAGAGGTTCCACTTATCGTTCATGGATAGGAGAATTGATAGCCGTTTGTTATAGATGCTTTCATTATATCCACACATTGATTTGGGGCCCAAACCTAACTGGGATCTTCCAACATCATGATTCTTTCTTTCGCTGCCTCTCCTTGGAAAAATTGGTAGACTTCATTATTCCTGCTGTTGGATACAAACAAGGCTCATCTTTTCTGAATAGATTTGGAAAACTTTTTGATCTGACAGATTTCATATGAGGGTACTTTGGGGGAAAGACTTCAGAACATGGAGTGATAGGGAAGATTCTGCTGTTTGCTTTCACTCCATTGCTATCTTAAAATATTGCAAACATGATGTGAACCCATTGGCTACAGTCAAATGCTTTCAGATATCAGGAACCACAGTCTCCAGCAACTCAAGAGAGTTTATTTAGTTATGCTGACTGAGGAATGATGGGACTCTTTTAGGGACCTGCCTGAGTTTTCAGGTTCAGAAACTAAAGAATTTGACCATCCTGAGCTTCGGCTACATTAAGAGAAGAGAATTAGAATGCATCTGAATATACTTTGTCAACTGACCCAGAGTCTAAGATAAGGTAAAATCTGAGGATATCACATCTGAACACATTGCAAATTATAATGACAAAAGCAAAGGAAATCAAGTCATCTACTTAAAAGAAAGAATAACTCAAACAACTACTCCGGTTGGTAGTCAGGGTTATATTTTTAAAAATAGCATTTGTGACTCTTTGGTAATAACATTTGAATATCCTACACTGTTTGTATGTATGTATGCAACTGGCAACATAGAACAGGGCTAAAATTCAACAGACCTAATTATTTGTCTACTTTTATGCCTTGACAATTTTTATTAGTCTATAGTGCATTCTTTTTAGTACATGCTCTACATAGTTATTACATAGTTATATAATAATAATATAATATAACATAGTTATTAATGGATCAAGCTTTTATCATCACCTTCATCATCATCTTCTATTCTTATTTCTACTGTACTTTTTGCTGGATCAGAATTAAGGCAGTGCTGGCTTACTGAATGACAGAATCATTCGAATACTTTCAATTGGTATACATTTGCTTGTTGCCTGTTTTTCAAACAATGGAACTTAATGTGGAAACTTCCCTTCCCTGCTGGGAGATTGAATAGTGAGCATCAGGGAAGGGGTAACAGAGAATCTCAGAATTGCATCAACCATTTACATTACAGTGACAGTATAACGGAAAACAAAAGCAAGTACACATTGGTTTGTGCAGAGTCTTCTATTTTATCTGATTTTCTGTAAGTGGTAATATATTGATCCTACTTCACTGCTGATTAAATGCAACACTCTAAGCAGTTCTAACTTTTGTACACAAAACAAATACATTTAAAGTGAAAGAGAAATGGTATAAGTTTATTTCTTAGGAAGTGCTATGTGGATGGAAAGATAAAAACAACAACACAGATGTGGTTTCTACTAAAACGATGCCTTTTCCCTTTAAAATGATACCATACTTCCGTAGTCATATGTCTTCCAAAGAGGCTTTTTCCCCCCAGACCTTTATTTAAAACATAGTGCATGGATGTTATCAATGCTGGTTATTTTTTTTCTTTGTTCAACATGCAGGCTGTACAACGTGTTCCAATTCTTTCCTTCCCAACACCCTGAACATTTGATTGCGTGTTTGTGTTAAAAGTTTATATGTCTGCTAAATTCCTTGCAATGCATAATGAGAACTGTTACTAATTTTTGTCTTCCTCACCAATTTAATTCCTTGCAGGTGAGTCACATCACTCTTTGTAGTTTGTAAAGCAAAAGCCAAAATATTTATTTATGTACATGAGAAATGAGAAAATATGTTTCGTAGGCCATTGCTGCTAACAGCCCCATCTGAGTCCCATAGTCCACAACTCTAGTTCCAACTCCTACATCCCATTTTGGGAAAGGAGGACTACAAAGAACTAATGATGAAAAACTGTCATTGCAATTTTACTGAGACGGGGTGGGGGGACTTAGTGTACTCTCATATCAGAATTTAAAGGCCAATCGGTCAGATACAACTATAACACGTTTAATTAAATGGCTGAAAAAAATCAAAGCAAGCCCAATGAATTCTCTAGGTTTTTTTTTTAAATAGGAAAGCCCTTTCCTAGTTAAGAAAGGACCAACCTTACAAATGTACACCTTGCCTAGAAAAATGATGCCTGGTCACCGGAATAGACAACAGATACACAAACATTTCAAACATCTGACAAACGAGACAAACAGCACCCTCTCTTTTTTATGTAAGTGTCACAGTTGTTGTTGTTTAAATTCTCACTACAGACCTTGAGTTTTGTTTCTCAAAAGGTCAGTTCCAGACTAATGGTTTCCTGATGAAACTGTGATTTGAAGATGTATGGTATAGGAGTTCTTTACTGCTAGAAAACAGAGTCTGTGGTCCTTTTAGCCTATAGTTAAACCACTCATTGGCATCTCACATGAGAAATTGCATGTTATTTTTTTTCCTTTAGGTTTTAAATGTAGCCTACAGAAGCCTCACTTACCTTTCTTCCTTTTCCTCCAGCGTCAACTAAATCTTCAGCTGACCTCAGAAAACAAATTATTTCTGCTAATCATGTGAAATAGAATATTATGAGGACCAGTGAATTGAAGATTAGCTTCCTCTGTCTTCTTAATGCAGGATTCCTGCCTCTTCATGACATTAGTTGGATGAAATCACTCATTTTTCAGTAGGTTATGTAGGATGGGGAAAACAGAAAGCTTATTTTCTTCTTCCTGCACAAGATTTCCCATTGCCATTAGAAGTGAGAAATCACCAATGAGGAATAGAATTACTGGAGAAAACAGGATAACGAGAGAAGCAATGATAGCTGGGATGAAGCAAACCTAACAAAGATCGTTGAAAGAAAAATTCCTGAGAAGTTTGGGAGAAATATATGCCTATGCAATGCACTACTTTATGTTCATGCAGCCCTTAGTTTCCAAACTGGATCTAGGCCTTGGGTCGAAAAGACCAGATACCCATAATAATCTAGCTTTCACAGAACAAATATTGAAGCGCAAATAAGAAAGGGGAATGTTTTATACTCTACACAAAAGCAAAACCAGATGTTGAAGATTAAAACGCTTGTAGAACATGGTAGAACAGAACAGATAATAAGTAAAAATTCATGTGATGAAATAATGAAAATGAAATGAACAATATGCTTCTCTGAAAGAATATAACCTCAAAATCTTTGTGCTTGTTGTTTTAACGTTTTGTTAAAATATTAACAATTAAAATACTCGGAATTTTGAGCAGTAAAGCAGAATTATTATTTTTCTGAAACTGAGTAAAGTGAACAAATGTGATGCATTCTGATAGGAAGAAGTATCAGAAATGAAATCAGAACAAGGAATTAGGGGACCCAGTGAAATGCTTGACGAGAGAATATGAAGAAATGCTTAGTCTTGATATTCTTCTGTTTATACAAACATCCTAGCGAAAGCAAAGGAAACCGAAGCTGATTTAAGATTGTTCTAAGTTTCAAGGAACAATATCAAGTATCAGATAAGTTTGCATGGATTATCAAAGTGTCTTCTCTTCCAGAATGCTATTGAATTTTTCTTTTCTTTTTTTTTTTCTTTGTCTAGTTGTGAAGCTGGTTAATAGGTTAACGGGCTCCATTGTTAGCAACTATTCAAGTTATTATTATTTTTTCCTGCTTTTAAGTGAACGTCTTTTGAACAGTATTCCTTTTTATGTCTAGTGCTGGTTGGTCTTTCCTCTTTTCTCTCTCTACCCCCCACCTGTTTACACGAGGGCTTTGAAAATCTTGTCAGTATGTGCTCTCCTGAGTGTTGCGCGAATTGCACTACTGCTTCATTTGGAAGAGACACTCATCTCTGGAGCCCCATACTGTGCAAGAGTGCATCAAGGCCAAGGAAGCCCCTTGATGCAGACTCGCGCTGCGATTCTCCTTTGCACAGAGTCATGTGTCATGATGGTTTTCCCACAATCCACTCTTTAGTTCAGTGTCAAAGAAATAGAACAAATAATCTGCTGCCATCACAGGCAAAGATGCTACTCATATGGAAGAACAAGCTTTGCTTCTAAATGCACCAATTTTGCACGCAGGCTTTTATCTGGGGTTGTTTTTAATTGCATATTTAATGGAAACCTATTTAGGACTATTTTCCAGTTCAAGAAATCCTGTTTAGGAAATGAGGGAAATGAAGAAACTCCAAAAAGCAATGGATGAAGTCTAGCTTTACCAAGTGAAAAACCAAAATCATGTACATTTTAAAAAATCCTGGATGTAAATGTGTTTAGCCATAAAGGCACTCAGTAGCCAGAAATGAATCATACCTGCCTATAATTTTAAAAAGGGTTGCCAGAAAAAAAGGGAAAGTCATTTTAATTTTTTTTTAAAGAAAAGGAAAAGGATGATTATCTGCTTGTCTCATCTGCTAATTGATAAAAATGGATGGCAATTTAGACACAAATACCACAAATGAAATAAAAAATGTTATCTAGCTAAAATGAGAAAGAATAGGGCAAGACAAGGGTATCTTCACAGTGGCTGGGAATTCTGGCAGCTAATACATTCAGAGCAGCAGATTAGAGAAAGTGCATGTAAAAATGTTGCTTCTTCTGAAGATAATCAGGCTAACACTTCCACTTCTTAGCTTAAGCCTATAGTACATTGAACTTCAAGATCCCATTACCCAAATAGCATGGTCATTACTGATGTCCATATGGAATCTACAGTAACTGAAATGCAAGCATTAGATTAAGGAGGGAAGATTTAACTAGTAGCTCCTAAAATGATCAGTTCCTTTCTCCAACCTAGACAGTCTCCATGCCCCTGATGAAAAGTTGAAGTCCATATATTTGAAGGATGGAAAGTTTGGAGAAGGAGATCTTAGGTTATGCAGCTGTAGTTCCTGATCTCTTGTACCAAACTGCTAAAGACTGAAACCCAAATGTAATAATAAAAATTACAAAGCGTTTTAGAAATAAACCTTCTATTTGTCTTTATAATCAATCTCGGTTTTCAATCCCTGTTTTTCTGTTTTATGATACATTGTTGTTCTGGTAAAACAGATTATAGAAGATTGTAGTCTTCAACTGTTTACATCAGAATAGTTAATTCTGTTAATAAGGAAATAATTTATAAGATTAATAACTAATAATCACTTATCAATGTTTCAACAATTAATATCACTTATCTTGGTAAGTGGTACAACTGTCGCATTGATAATTCAATTGATCTTACCTGTCCTGTAAAATAGATAATCCTAATTTGGCGGAAATAGTAAATTGAGGTCATTAGAGATGTTGATCACACATGCCAGATGGAATGAATCTACTGCTATCATTAAAAATTGCTGCTTTATTGTGCTTAAATATTTACAAATGCAGCTATCAGCCAGTAACATAACTAGCAAAGCAGAATAAGCACGATAACATGACAGATTCTTGAAATGGAGTGACCAATGGAAAACAGGGAAGACAAAGCTCTTGTAGACTATTGTATGACTATTTTATATGCTATTGATAATGACAGATATTCTATACAATGACTGCTTTATAACCCAAGTTAATATATATCTCCTCAGAGATTAACTTCCATTGTAGGTTTATTCATTGCTAATAATGAATCCTTCATTAATTCCAGTTTCTCTATATTTCCTTTTTCAGTCTTTTTCTGCTTTCCCACAACAATGTATTTCTGTGTGTTATTTTCACTAATACAATAAATGAAATGAAATGAAATGTATGCTCTAGTATTTGTATACTGATCTTTGAGAGAGGGGAGAAGGAGAGAGTATTGTTTTAAAAAAGCAAACTGTCCACTAAATAAGAGGGTGTTGTTTAATGTTTAAGACAATGTTTCAAATGATTTACAAGTAATAAAGAACTCCAAAGTGAAGCCAAGAAGAAAAATTGAAGAAATGAGGCACCAACAATAAGAAATAAAAACTTTCCAAATAATCAGAAAATTGCATAAATATGTGCAAAGAAGTAATCGCAAAGGTATGCAGGCTTTTCTGGCACTATTAACCCCAACCTCTTGCACTGGCAGAGAATTTATAAATTATGCATTTCTGAATGAGTTAAGAACTGTATCTTCATTCTAAGAACTGTGAAATCCAGTGGGTAGTTAAATTCTGATCTGTATATAAGTGTGAAATTGGTGGATGAAATGTGTACCAGAATTCATACAGGATGACTTTTTCAAGTATTCTTAGATTTAAGCATCTTCCAGACAAAAGAACTATTTATCTTAAGAAATGAAAGTATTTTAAACAAATATAAAACAAAAAGGTGATACAATGGTATAGTTACTTTAAAAGATTCTATTTTACATTTCTTATACAAACTTTCACAATGTCCTAATTAATGGGGCAATTATATCCCTCTATCACTGTACTAGGAACTAATTTCAGAAGGATAAGTATGAAAATAAATAATGGCCACTCAGAGTACATCAACAGATTACTTCCCATTTAAAGTTAAATGGTCTTATGAAATGAGTGCTTTAAGGGTAGCTTTTAATTTAACGTGATTTTTGATGAATCAGATGGTTGTTGCAATAGGCCTGGTACAAGCTGATCATGATCTGGGCTGCTAAAGTCATAGAATACATTTTACCTTTTTTTTTTAATTTAATTGAAAATTATTCCTCCAACGCACCATTTTAGATTGAAAGAAATCCCACCTATTTATTCCCTGAGATTTGAAAAGCTGATAGATCTGAAATCATCAATTGCTTTTTCTTTTACCTTCCCCTATTTCATTATAATTACAATGTCTCCCACAAAATATTTCCCTCTCAGTATCAGATGTTTATTTTATTTTATTTTTTTTAAAGGTTTTATTGGTTTTTTCAAAATATAAAGGAAAAGGTAAGGGGATATTTAACATATTTTTTGCAGC
>JANHFK010002674.1:191817-207507 GCA_036250565.1 Sibynophis collaris | reverse complement strand
AGGAGAAGGGCGGTATAAAAGTCAAATAAAATTGAAATTGAAAAAATTCCTATCCCACTTGTTTTTATTTTTAATTGATTTTTAAAATGAAGCTGAAGATTTCTCGTGTTTCAAAGTAAAGTTCTGATTCTAGCCCCACCCTGCCTGTCAGGACATCCCAAGCAACCTTAGAAAGTAAAATGAGTAGAGAACAGTATCCCAGCACTTTCTTTTGAAATATACTACTCTTCCAGGCAATACCAATAAACATATAAACTGGGAGATGGTGGAGAGATTCTGGAAATTTCAGAGAAACACAGCAAGGATAATGCTTTGCCTGTGGTGTCTTTTACATACTTTACCTCTTTTTGATAGTGGATGGTGAGTGCATGTGTTTTTACAAGGTGTGTGTCTTTTGCCTGAAGTGTATGGCTCCGTTATTTGTGAATTGTTGCTTATGATAAAGATTGCATGCAAAATAATATGGAGGTATATTGTCAGCAGATGGATCAAACATAATAAAAGAAAATAGCGTTAAACTTCCATTTTTGGTAGATAAAACAGCTTGTATACAGTACAATTAAGCAATTAAATTAAATGTTATTGCATAGACTGCTTTTTTCTTATACAGGAGTACCTTAGTACTCATCGTTAATTGGTTCTGGGAGGTACAATGAGTACCAAGCACATTTTTCCCATAAGGGATAATGTAGTGAGCCACAAGGCAGCCAACATAGACTAGTTCTAGTTTGTGTGTGTTGGATGCCAACAAGTGATAAGTACCAGGACAAAATTTTCACATCAAAGGGCTCAGAAGTTAAATGAGATTATTACTTGATTGGAAATACTATCAGGGAATTTCAGGACTGTTAAAATAGATTGGAAAAATCTAAACATATCCAGATTAGTGGCAAAGTACATAAATAAATACAAAATACATTAAAATACATAAATACAGTTTGAAGTATGTTGAGAAAGAGTTTTGGGGTCTACTGGAACACAATTGAAAACTTAAATTTATTTATTAATTTTTAAATTAGCATTTAAATATATTATTAAAAGTAGTAGTTTTGTTTTTGCTCTTCAAGAAACTCTTTTATGATAAGGTCCCCACATTATAAATATATCCTGTCATGAACTATTACAATTCCAAGAACTACTCAAAGCTGGCAATAGTACTTGAATGAATTTCAGGAATTCATTAAAAAAACTAGATTATTTTTTTTTAAGAATAAGTAGCAGCAAAGAATAAGTAATTAGGCAAATGTTCCCAATTTTGTTAATCAAAGAATTTGGAATTAGACTGATTTATCTCACTACCAATGATTCGTTAAAGCTATATGAATGTATCTGGTATTAATTGTTTTTACACAGCAATCTGTCATCAGGAAATAGGAGATATCTGAATATAGTATTTCCAACAGAAGAGAACATTTGTAGCTTTGGGTTGGACTGTGGAGTCCCTGATGCTCTCTGAGCTTGATTGTTGTCTTGCAAGAAAACAACCAAGCTCAAAGAACACCTATGGCCCCACACATAGTATTTAAAAATCACACCTTTATCCAACCTATAATTTTCTCTTCTGGTTCGGAGAACAATTAATTAACTTACAGGAGAGTTAAGTGTTCTTGTGGGTACTTACCTAAAATATCAAGCTGCCGAAGATTTGTACAATTTGCAGCAAGCTCTTCAATGTCAGAATCACACACAGATCGGTTAGCTGTCAGAAAAAGCTTTTGCAAATTTGGTAGTTTTCGGGCAAGTTTTGCAAAGCATCCCGTACTGCTCTGAAGAGTCGGGCACCAGCCAAGGTCAAGCTCCTCCAACAGTGAACAGCCAGCAGCCAGCTCTGCTAATCCATTTTCAGAAATGTTTTTACATCGCCATAAATCCAATGTTCGAAGTTTTTTGCATTTGGCTCCCATCATACTAGCTATTGTGTCATAGTCCTCAATCTGTCAAGTTAAAAATATTTTTAAAACCAAATGGTGTTATCTACTCTCATTGTAGATATCTAATAATGTCTATACTTTGTCCAGCCTATAATAAATTCCTCATAAACCCATAAGGAACTTAAGTATCAATTATTTAATTGGCCTTTAAGACCTTGTAGTCAAGAAACCATTTCTGATCAATGCACCAGCTAAATAACAATTTTTGGAACACAATTCCATCTAATATCTATAACATAACATGGTATTTTTAAGCCTCCGTGCCTTCAGAAATGGAAAATAAAATAAAATGAACAATTCCGATGGATCTTCCTTAAATGATTGCTCTATAGTTCATCTGCTGAAAAAGTTCTGCTTCAAGTCTTATTTTTAGTGATCACTGGACTTGAAGAACAATTCCCAAATAGGAACATTATCTGTAAAAAAGTTGTTTCTTATATCATCATCAAAAAGCATTTTAAATGAAGTCACAGCACGCTGGCCAGAGTTACATTTGCACAATATAAATGTAATATGATGCAGACTGACTTTACTCTTACTTTGAAACTAAGTAGTCTCATTTTGAATTATGGAAGTTTATAGACTGACTGATAACAGAACCAATCTGATTTAAAGTAAAAAAAAACTAAACTAAAATGCATGGTGATTACCGAACAAATTATTCAAATTATTGAACACAATCCTTCCCTCCCCTCCCCCCCCCGGTTCAAGGGGGGGGGCAAATAACGTAATTTATTAATTAAATGTATTTGCTTATCTCTCAACAAGGCAACTCAGGAAATAGCAGGAAGACATCAATAGATTGGAATTATACCCCACAGAAGATATTAAAAAGTAATATTTGTAGAAACAAGTTCTATTTCATATCTATATCAAGTTTTAAGATATGCTAGTATTTATGCAGAAGAAATAGTATACTGAAGTGATATGTAGACTACCATATTTATATGCAGAATTCCTGTATAAGAACAACATGACATGTGAAAACCTTTTCATAGATTTGAATTTATATAGCTATACACCATTGCTTATGTAAGACAAATTTCAAACAAGGAAAGATATTTTTCTGTTTTTCACTTCTTCTGTGGTTATAGATCTCAAATAAGCATTCATTTACATATTCTATAATGTAGAATGTAGATTTTTATATCAGTTCTATAATTCATCTACATCGACAAAGTCAAATACACTTGGCCCAATTCTGGAATTATTTCCTTTTTCAAATGAACTGGGTTGAAAATGGAGCCTTAAAACTCAAAACTCTCCATTTTTCTTAACAAGAAGGTTTCATAAACACAGTAACTGTACATGATTTAGGGGGAGAATGAGGGATAGGGTTGAATTCCTAATATCAATAAATCATGCGATACAAGTAAAATGATCAGCCAAAGATAACAGATGTAAATACATGTAATTTTCAAGCACTTATTTACACCCTTAATCAGGTGTAATTTGTATTTGAGTTGAAATAATTTTTTAAAAGTGGTTTATTTTTAATTTAATTTTTAAAAAATTATTCGTTTAATATTGGGAGGGGGGGGAGGAAGGGGGAGGAACCAAGCTAGTAAACCTGGGCAGCATCTCCACAAGTCAAAACATTTAAGAACTTACCATTACACAGCTTCCCAGGCTGAGGTGCTGAAGTTCTGAGCAGAAGTTCAGAATGCTGAGCAGTGCTGTTTGCTGTCATTAGGGAACACATCAGAAGCAAATATAGAAAGCAAACATAAAGAGGAAGGGTCAATTAGACATTAAAGGCTGTCACCACTTTCCCTGAAATCCAGCTCAAAACCTAGGAAACAGACACCACAAATACCATTTAATGAGTCCCCAGATGCTCTAACCATTGATTGGCTTATAGTCAAGGTAATCATTACAACCCTTTATATAATAAGTCACTGTGGATGTGGTTTTGCATGCCCTGAAGACACCTTTATTCCCATGACCTATCAGCTCTTTTCCCTCAGGAGAACTCTTAGAAGTCTGGTAAGTTCAAACAACAAGCAAGGCCAAACCAAAAACGCAGAGGGCTGGTGACATCCTGAAAAAGGAGAGCATCTCTTGACATTCAGTGATCAGCTACAGCCTGATGGAACTGCCAATAGAGTCACACAGCATCAGGATCGAGTTGGTGACTTTAATGTCACAGGATGGTCTTGCTGACAAGGATGCTGACAATCATTGAGCACCTGTCACAAGCAACATGCAGATGGAAACAAATATAATGTGCACTTTACACTTGTGTTGTTGCCATTTTAAGCATGTTCACAGTGAAGCACCACCTCATTAAAAAAAAAAGTGAAAAGGACTCTAACAGAATATCAGGTGTACTTTGAAAAATGGTTATTCTTTCGAATTTATGGATAACTTTTACACAAAGGCACGCATATTGCTCAAAATCAAATTAGTAATTCATCTTTTCCTAAACACTTTTCTTTGTTTCCAATTATTTTTCAGATTTTACCATTCTTAACTGACAAAAACTGACAGAAAAAGAATAACAGAAATACAATTATAAATTTCTTATAGTGCAGTAAAAAATTCAAACCTCTAATTCTTCAATGTAATTTCATAAGTTGTATCTATTCATTTAAGTCTTTCCAAAACTCAACCATGCCCTTTCAGGATTTTTACTGAATAAAATATTACATAAAAGATTTCTGTTATAAAAACTGATTTAAGTTTTATAACTTTATCTGGTGTTCCAGTTTTAAACACTTGAATCAGTCTACCTGCTGCAATGTAAATACAATATTAACATGCACAAATATAAATAGGCATCTTTCTCATTAAGTAGATACCGTGTTAAAAGTTTTTAGCCATTTGCTATTTCTAAAGCTTACTATAATTTTCATAGTCTTTTTCATATTGAGGCGTTTATAAATTATTATTACATAATTGGATTTCCTGTAATACTAAATAGGATGAGTAAATAGCTTTAATCTCTAGCAAAGATTTCTACAAAGTTATAATGGGAAAAGAAAAAAGAGCAGCAAAGGTAAAATCCAATGATTAAAAGGATGCACAATAATGCATCTTTAATAATGGAAAGTTATCTAGTCTTGCTTTATAACGGGGTGTCAAATTAGCGTCGTCATGGTATTGTCACGTGACGTACTGTGACTTTTTTCCCATCCGCTAAACCAGGTGTGGGTATGGCCAGCGCATGACGCATCCAGCCCACGGGCTGTGAGTTTGACACCCCTGCTCTATAATGTTGAGTTATCAGACATTTGCTTTGCATTTATTAAAGGAAAAAATACTAGATTCTGCTAAAGGGTACATAACATTAGAAAAACCATAAATATTATACATGTTAATTCCATAATACTATAATAATAAATAAAATGGATGGTAATAGAAGTTTCAGCTCCTAATATTAAAATATTTGTAGTAAGTACAGAAATGATCAAATGGGATTCAATGTATTTATATACAGTGAATGAATTTCACTATCAATGAATTTATATACAGTGAAAAGATGGGCCTCTAATCATTCATACTTCTGCTAGTATGAATTCAAGTCCAGGTACGGTAAGTTATAAAAAGAAAGGGCACATTTCATTCAATATCTACAATGTCACCACTGGACTAAACCAGGAATGAAATCTGGCAAGTTCTGGAGAACTGATAGCAGAAATTTTGAGCAGTTCAGAGAACCGGTAGTGGAAATTTTGAGTAGTTCAGAGACCCGGAAAATATCACCTCTGGCTGGCCGCAGAGTGGTGAGGGAATGGGGATTTTGCAATATCTCCTGGAGTGGGGATTTTGCACTTCCCCTGGAGTGGGGAAGGAATTGGGATTGTGCAGTATCCTTCCCCTGGAGTGGGATGGGAATGTGGATTTTGCAGTATCCTTCTCCAGCCACGCCCACCAAGCTACACCATGCCCACCAAGCCATATCACGGCCACCAAGCCACGGCCACCAAGCCACGCCCACAGAACCGGTAGTAAAAAAATTTGGATTTCACCAAATACAATTTACAAATTTGTATTTATACATAAAATACAATTATGAAATTATTGGTTTGTATCTAGTTATAAAACAATCTAATGTTGGATATACAAAACTTTTTTAAAAAAAACACTATCATGGGGAAAAAAACAAAAGGATTTGAACAGTCCTCAAATCTTTCTTTGTGCTGTCCAAACTTCAACAATAGCACGAAGCAAAACTTTTCAGTAGCAGCACCTGCCCTCTGAAACAGTATTCCTCCTGAGATTAGATTAACCACAATCACAACCCTGCTGGCCTTTTGAAGGCTTTTAAGACCTGAGGATTTTTTTCTCAAGTGTGAAGGTCAGGAAAGGGTTGAACTCACAAATTGAATGAATTTGTTGCTGACTGATTTGTCTTTTCTTTTGCTGTCAAGTGTGTTCTATTTATTATTTTGTTATTGCATTGATATACAGGTAGTCCTCGACTTACGACCAGAATGGGCCCCCAAAATTTCTGTTGCTAAGTGAGACCGTTGTTAAGTGAATTTTGCCCTATCTTATGACATTTCTTTTCATAGTTGTTAAGTGAATCCCTGCAGTGGTCAAGTTTCTAACATGGTTGTTAAGCAAAATCAATGATAAGATTCACTGATCAGAAAGTCGCAAAATACGATCATATGACCTTAGGACACGGCAACCGTCATAAATATGAGTCAGTTGTCAAGTGTCTGAATTTTGATCACAGGACTATGGGGATGCTGCAATGGTCGTAAGTGTGAAAAACGATTGTAAGTCACTTTTTTCAGTGCTGTTGTAACTTCAAATGGTCACTAAATGAACTGTTGTAAGTCGAGGGCTACCTATGCTGTAAGTGTAAGTGACTTGATGTGAGATGGCAGACTTTATACATATACCATACACATATAATAAATAAAGATTGATAACATCAGCTGTCATCATTCTGAGTCACAAACTTTGTAACCCGATTCTAAGCCATGAAACATATGGCAACACATTCTGAACCACAAATCATATGGCTTAATGTAGTTTAAAAGTTAAAATGTTCTCCAAAGACCTTCCCTCAAATCCATTTTCCACTCAACTGACATCGCTAGTCTCCCCATAGTGGTACTTTGGGCTCCCAAAAATAAGTTCAGCTCTCAAAAATCAAAAACTTCTCCCTCCCGCCGACATGGCATGACTAGACAGATGGTTTCTTCTTAAGCCTTTCACTTACCAAAGATGGAATGAAATCTTGTATTTGTATCCAACATTGATTGGATATTTATCCTAGCAGCCCTGGGTAGAACCTGAAACCTTTGCTACACTTAATAGGTCTACTTTTCAATATAAACAATCCCATTTCATTCTATCCACAACTCATTCAAATGGCAGATGTATATAATTGGTATTTTTCAAAGAGAAACTCTGGCTTCAAAACAAATGTGCAAACAAAAATTAAGATATATATCCAATCAATGTGTATTGTATATATGTATACATGTATATATGTATATATATGTATATATCCAATGTATTGGATATATACACACCTACACATTATTACATACAGTTCATACATTATGAACTTATTACATAGTTCATAAGAAATTGACAATATGCTGTTATTGTCCATTGTGCACCTTAAATGCATTCAAGACAATAAACTCTGAATGCATGTTATGAATGCATATTTAATGAATAAATTAAATGAATAAAGATTAAAACCATGTATTAGCAAATGGTGAGACCATTAGCACAAAAATATTCTGTGTATAGTAATTGCAAGCAAGATTGTAATTGAATAGACTTAAACCAATAGGCTGATTGAAACAAAATTATAAATTATGTTAAGTACTCTCCAAAGTTAAGAAGCTTTTAACAATTATTTACAATTAGGAGATGAATTGCGTATTGTGTTCTGATTCTGGAAACAGTTCACTACATTTTATGAAAAGATGTGATAGTTGGATTGTGTAAAAAGAGGACTTT
This sequence comes from Sibynophis collaris, assembly GCA_036250565.1. Classification (NCBI taxonomy): domain Eukaryota; kingdom Metazoa; phylum Chordata; class Lepidosauria; order Squamata; family Sibynophiidae; genus Sibynophis; species Sibynophis collaris. The sequence goes on along the minus strand of JANHFK010002674.1, from coordinate 199,645 downwards.
CTATCTTTTAAAAAGTATTTCTAAAGTTGAAAATTGGAAAATTCTGGCCGTACACATTCAAAAGTGAGAGACAAAGGGCAAAATGAAATATGTGGCAATTAAGCTGCAGTCAGAGGAAGTAATTGAAAATTGAAAATCATGCATGCTATTACATATGTATTTTCTTCTTATATTTCCTTGTATTAAAAAGGAGCATTTTTCCATCGGCAGCAATTAAAAATTCATTCTTGCAGAATGCTGACTGCATATGTATGTATAAATAACTAGCTGTGAAAATTGGTCTGCAAGCTTTTTGTTCAACAGGTGGTTTCTACCTGAATTACTAGCAGGTTTTATAAGTGATGAAAAAGAAGAAATAAGCAAAAACATGTTTTCATGATCTTGGAAATAACAAATTTCTTACGATACTGTAATAACTGATAGAATACTGGCATTTTAGTATGGACATTAGCATACTGAATTACTATGAATTTCTGAAACAGGGCTGCTTATTCCTTAAATGAATTTCAGGGCAACACTCAACCTAGCAATCAATATGACAAATACCAGAAAGCACATCAAATCACACATGCAATAAAAATGTAGAAAATAAATCTTATCCAGTCATATATAGTCACGTGAAAATGTTAAGTATACTCCATTGGAATTTATTTTTTCAATATACCAATATTTGATTTTCATTTCAACAATACTGATAAAGGGCATATACTACAATGACTATGATGCACTACTTACAATTTGTAATCCATTCTGTAATTTAAATAAACACCATTGCAAATTTCTCATGTAGAAAAATTACGTATACCCCTATATGTATCACTACTACAAATACATAAAATTAGTGGCTGGTGCCCAGTTTATCTGCAGGCTGTCTAAGAACATCCAACCAGGTTAGGTAGGGTGGGCATACTCTTAGTCTCTTTCCTTAAACATTGCCACCGTATTAAAGCATGCTTTTTCTGTGGCAGTCCGGTGGAACATTATTCCCCCTAAAGTTCGGCAGGCCTCTAGCCTCCTAGCCTTCTGTAAAGCACCGAAGACATTTCCCCCCCAAGCACTGTGACAAATGAGGTCACTACATATCGGAAGCTTGACTTGTGCCAGGTTTTTGTTTTTAATGTTTAATAGTTTTAATATGGTTTTTATGTTATTAAAATCTGGTCACTGCTCAGAATTCATTATAAGATGGGTGGCTATAAAATGTTTTAAATAGTAAATGAACAAACCATAATTAATCATTACTGAGCCTTTCAAATATCACATTCTGAAGTTTCTCTTCCTCTGATATTTACTATATGTTTAAAATAGTTCACTATGTTTTCTCTATAACTTTGCAAAGAGTGCTTTAACACGTAAGGGTGAAAGAAAAATGATTTTCATACCTCTATTTTTGTTCGATAAAGAATTAAACGTGTAAGGTTGCACAATTTGGCAATGTGGTTGAAAGCCTGAAGTGGAATTTTATCACAGGAGGAGAGATTTAATTCCTGCAAATTTAAACATGTGTCAGCAATAACTTCCAAACAAGCCTCATTGAGGAAATGGCCACAAGACAATTCCAGGCGTACTAGTTCTGAACCACAAACTTTCAGGAACCTGTAAGAAGCATAGATGAATCAATTCACCAAGAAAAGTAATGCATTTGCTTTTAATTCACTGTAAAAACTGAGTAAATTCCCAGAAATCCCAATGCCATGTCTTAATAGATCAGGAACAAAATTATGCACGCATAACAAGGAACTATTTTAGCATAACAACAACTTCCTCTAAGATAATTGGAAGGTAATCATAATCAACTCCAGTATCCAAGACAATCCAGTTAGCCAAGGATTCTCTGTGACATTGCAATAGGTTAAATTGCAACATATAAGCTTTTAAGTATATTTAAATCCATTTACAAGTGTTACAATTTAGTATCCAAAAATAATGTGATGCACTGGAATGTATTGGGGATCAAAATGCAGTATCCCATTATATCTGCCCAAACAAAAACAATAACCCCTCCAAACTCTCCTATAATTATGAATTACAGCTGACAGCTGGGTTTCATAATAGTTAATAAAAACATTATTTGTATTCATTTACTGCATCTCTGTCCAGTGTTTCCCATGAGAGCTTGAATTCACATACATAAAGATATGCATTTTTATCCTTTTATCCTTATAATATAAATCCTAAAGAGATAGATTGGACTGGGAAACAATGATTTAGTTCAAAGTCACTCATATGTTTTGTAACTGAAACTTGAACATGGGTCTCGATACATCTGGATCATGATGCTATCTGGCTTCCATACCTTTTCTGTTTTGAAAGCTGTATCATATTTCTTGATACAGGTACAGGTACAGTTCAACTTCATATTAGAGTTTTTGTATGTCCTACACAACTCATCCCCTGAATTGGAATGCTTAGATATGCTTGTCAGTGTCAGGTGCAAATCAGATGGAAAAAGCCCAAAGAAACAAAAGGAGGTTGATCCTGAGAAAAAATTATTTTTTGAGAACAGAAACTATCCATGCAAACTAACCTGTTTATATTCAACTGAAACAGTTCAAGCAAAACAGGAAAATAGCAGAGCAAAAAAATAAAATCACTTCACACAGCAGTTAAATTACATGGCTAAGTAGTTAATTTTTTTAAAAAATCAGAATAAATTAATTTGTATTGATTCATTCATTGTTTAAAATGTCACCAGCCGTAAAGAAGTTTTTTTTAATTTTTAAAGGAGGAATATTGCTTTAATGTAGACATTTCATGTTGCCAAAGCATTTAAACAGAATTAAATGTTCTTCTGTTACAGAAGAAACAACAGCCTCTCACTACTGATATGTCAAGCGGTATCAAAGACATTTACTAGTCTGCTGTTGTCAAAAAAAGAATTATCTTAATTTAATTTATTATATAAAGAATTTGTATGTGATAACATATCTCATCTATTAAAGTGCCTAAAGATTACTGATAGAGCACTATAAAATTATTCAGCTATATCACATTAACATCATTTGATTATACATGATTTATAGTCCCATTTAATATTTCTCAAACTCTCTGTCTAGCTCAAGCAAAGAAGTTTAGTATGTTTAGCAATTTTTATAAGTGAAACATTATAATATTCTTATATATCCCTACGGAAGTGGACACTATCAATAAGTTAAATTACCTTCAGCCTCGCCTCAGGATATTGAAATGCCTGAAGCATTCTGTCCTCTCATGGTAATATTTTGTTAGCTTGTCAGCTATCCTAGATTACTATTCTAATTTGTTCTATTTCTTATTATTAATACATACTCTACTAATATTTACATTTTCAGAAACATAAACAACATGTCTGCTGTATATATTAGCAGTACATATTAACACTAAAAGTGTGTATTAACACTAAATGATGCTCACTGAAGGATAATTTACTCATTGTCTATAAACTTCAACAAGATATATCATAGATTTATGTACAGTGTAAAAATATTATAACATATAGATGATTATTCTTTGAAAAAATTGTAAATTATTCAGCCTATGAATTATTAATTTTTTTAAAAAGAGAAAAATAATTTTTAAAACTATGGGTACAAATTGATTATAGCTTACTTATACCACTTACAGAATTTCCATTATCAACAATAAATGAAGTAACTGGAATTTTGGATGTGTTCTTGATCAGTATTTTCTTAAATGTTTGAATGTATACAGTAGATTGTAATGAAACATGTCAACATGTCAACTGTCATTTACAAAGATGGCCCTTATAAAATTTACATACATTTTACTGTATGAATTCTGTGACAGAGCCAACCATTAAAATGGACGCTGGTGGCATAGTGGTTAGAATGCAGTATTGCAGACCCACTACCAGGAGTTCAATTCTGACCGGTTCAAGGTTGACTCAGCGTTTCATCCTTTTTAGATCAGTAAAATGAGGATCCAGATTGTTGGGCAATATGCCAACTCTGTAAACCTCTTAGAGAGAGCTGTAAAGAACTGTGAAGTGGTATATAAGTCTAAGTGCTACTGCTATTAAATGCAAATCTAAATGAGATTCTTTTGCGGGCAGAAAAATACAGACTAAAAGATATACACTCTCTATTATAGAGAAAGTTTGGAGTTTAAAAATCTGCCATTTCAGCCAATGGCAAGATGTCCTAGAAAACAATAATGTTGAGATACTGGTTTTTATAAAAGACGGCTATGTTGTTAAAGCGACAGTGTTTTGTATTAGTTTGCACAAGACACAAAGAATTTACAAAGGCTGCAATTTTCTATCCCTTAGCAAGTTTAGCTTTTTTTAAAAAAAAATCCAAATAAATAGTTCTTTAACAGAAAAACCTATTTTTGCTGGAAACCTCGTCTGTATCCCTACTTTTCCCCTACAGGAGGGGAAGCATTTTCTTTCTTGTCATGTTTACATACAACTTTAAATTTCAAAACCAGCCAAATGTTTGGTAGGTGGGGGAAAAAATGAGTAGGAATACAAAAGACAACAGAAAGAAAATGTGAACTTTTCAACTCCTACTCTTGAAAAAAGTGTCAGAACAAAATCAAGTACATGAAAAATAGTTGCTAAACTTGCCTGCCAGGTTATCTCTCTGCCACTAGATTTTATGTCTTGGATCCTGCCAATGCATGACTAAACATATGCCTCTTGAAATATTATGGATTGACTACCGTCATGTTAGTAACTTTTATTCTTACTGCTAGGTGTTTGGGATGAAGGGATGAGTCTATTATTCTATTTTATAGAATACGTTATATACCTCTTCAGAATACTGACCTGCTAAAAGCAGAAAATGAAATGGTTCCTCTGTTCCCAGTCCAAGATAAATTAAGCCACTGGACCAGGATACAACGAGACTGCAGATATTCTAAAGCTGTGTCATTAATCCTCGCCCAATATGGTTGCAAACTGAGATGAATATATTGTAGTGGATCACAACAATGTTGATATAGTAGCTTACATGTCTGCGAGAGTCTACATAGATCTGGAACCGTAAGGTGACTCAAAATCAACTGGATGAGCTGAATTGAAAAACAACAATAAAAGTAAATCACTCTATCAAAATCATATTTTCATGCTAGGTAAATAAATTTTTATTGTAATTAAATTAATCTCCCCAATTTCATTTCCATTATTTTATTATTATTTTTATTTTAAACCAAAAAAATAAATAAATGCAGGATACAGTTTCTACGGTGGTGTGTACATTTCTATTTTGTGCTTGCTTTCAACCTCACCTTTCAGATTTAACCTGGGCTGCACTTAGACTTAAATTGCATACTGGTAGCTACAACCCTAAAGAGTTGAACAAGAGTTGAAATCTGATACAACTTCAATCAAATGGACTTAAAATGATATATCTTTACACTCCAGTCATATACAGGTAATCCCTGCTTAACAACTGTCCCTATTTAGAGGCCGTTCAAAGTTACAACAGCACTGAAAAAGTAATTTTATAATTGATCTTTGAATTTACAACCATCACAGCATCCCCACATCACATCATTGAAATGTTGGTGTTTCTCAACTGGTGGGGAATTTACAATTATCACAGCCTTGCAATTTCCATTTGTATGCTTCACAGCTGGCTTCTGGCAAGCAAAGTCAATGGAGAAGCCAGTAGTAAAAAACCAAGTCACCCACATGTCTTGCTTAACAACCTGCAGTGACTCACTTAAAAACTGAATGGGGAAGTGCTATAAATCCATGCCAATCATGTGTTGTTTTGCTTAGCAATCACGTCATTTAATGACAGAGTTGCTGATCCCAATTCTGGTCCTTAAGAGTTATTAAAAACCACAATCTGATAATGCAAATGGGCATAGAATAGATGAAGAGATTTTTTGGGGTGGAAGTGCAGATGCCTTTGACTTGATTCCTGGTAAGTCCCTGCAATTTTCTTGGTAAAATTTTTCAGAAGTGGCTCAACAGCTGTCCTTATGCGTAAGGCAGGAATAGAACTCACAATCTCTTGTTTTCTGGTCCAATTCCTTAACCATTGCACCATACTGGATCTCTTTACATGAAGTATTTTTTTTAACATATCTGAACATTTAAAGTTTCACTTCTAGTTCTGAGTAGAGTTCTTCTGCACATATACTAAAATCAGGATTTTTTAAATGTCATGTTTATTATGACCATTATTGTGTATGGTTCATCTGAAATACCTTTAAGTCCTTTTATTTTCAATGGGATAATAACCCTTATGTTTTCTTCACTCTTTCTGAATTAAATGGGATTTGATTATATCTATTAAAAATAAAATACATATCATTATCTCATCTATTATATAGGATTTGAATATATAAAATACAAAGATGCATGTTATAATATATCAACTGAAGCCCATCCCTACCTGTTAATTCTTTTGTTGCCCTATAGCCTAAACTATATTTCAGTAATCTAAGTTGGGTCTGTATTTTAGACAAAAGCTTATGAGCACTGTGCTTTTTGGATTCAAAGGTATAAATATGCTTCAGATTATACATTAGTGCAAACAATCACAATCAGGACTGGAATTTCTATTGCTAAGCAATGTGATTTTAAAGGGTGATACCGCAGGACACGTTGCTTAACAACATTAATCCATACAGTCCCCATTGTTGCTGTTAAATAAGGATCATGAATCATTAAGCAAGGACCTTCTCTTTGCAACTTCCTGATGGCTTCCAACAGGCAAAGCCAATGGGGAAGCTGGCAGGAAGTCACAAATCCTGGGCAGTTTGTAAGCAAGCCAGTAGGTGGGTAAGTAGATGATGCAGTACAACATGAGCACAACTAGGTAGCAGTGGCTGCTGCTGTGCATGGGAGACTGTGCAAGTGATTGCTGTGAGGAAAATGTGGTCAGGGAAAGGATGGCCACTGCCAAGTGTGGGAGGCTGTGCAGGCAGTTGCCACAGCACCATACAAGCACAATTGGATGGGTACTATAGAGTGGGGTGGGGGTGTACGCTGAGGATAGGTATGTGCTACACAATATGAGATACTTAGAAGAAAAAGTAGTGGAAGTGGGATCAACTTAAAGAAGTCACTTGCAACTTTCCTGCTGGTTTTCTTATTGGTTTTGCTTCTGGGAAACCATCAGGGAAAGTGGCAAATGGTGATTACATGACTAAGGAACACTGCAACCATTATAATCTGAATCTGAAGAACACGGAACTATGATGTCTATTATTTGATAAATCAAATTTGGCATTTAAGATACGGCAGAGAAAAAGTTCACAAAATAACATTATAGCCAAGATAAATATCAAAAGTCTACAAACTGTCTTGGCAATGGGATAAACAAATATTAGCCCAAGAAATATAGGCTACAGTGCGGCTTATTTTATATATAATGGTGAAAAGACTGCATCAAGTAAACGTTGTGAAAAGGACAAGTTATCTTATTTTCATTGCACCAGGACAATCAGCCTAATTAAGAGAACAATAAAATAAAAGAGTTGGAAGAGAACTTGGAGGTCTTCTAGTCCAACCTCCTGCTTAAGCAGGAAACCCTATACCATTTCAGACAAATAGTTGTCCAATCTCTTCTTTAAAAACTCCAGTGTTGGAGCACCCACAATTTCTGGAGGAAAGTCATTCCACTGATTAATGGTTCTAACTGTCAGGAAATGTGTCCTTGTTTCTAAGCTGATTCTCTCCTTGATTAGTTTCAATTACTCTGTGACTTTTAAGATCATATTTAGCAATTTTAATTTTAAAGATGTGATAAAACTAACATGTTTACACTCTAAACCATGACATCCATCAATGAGTCAAAGCACAAAGTGTAATTTCTGATTAATGATAATGACCAAATACAGCAAAAAGTGTAAAGGGAAAAACTCTTAAGAT
>JANHFK010002674.1:103943-114438 GCA_036250565.1 Sibynophis collaris | reverse complement strand
AATCACTTTTTTTCAGTACCTATATGAGTTTGACTGGTTACTAAACAAATAGCAATAGCACTGAGACTTATATACCGCTTCATAGTGCTTTTACAGCCTTCTCTAAGTGGTTTACAGAATCAGCCTATTGCCCCCAACAATCTTGGTCCTCATTTTACCCACCTCGGAAGGATGGAAGGCTGAGTCAACCTCAAAGACTCTATAAAGGGATGTAAATGACCAGATGTCTGCAAGGAATATAAATCTTTCAATTCCCCACCAGCCAGTCAGAGCTGAAGAAGCTTCTTGGATGAGAAATGAAACATCTTCAAAAAAGAAAAAACAAGAAAGTCCAGTTGCCTCCTGAAAAAGCACCTTGGGGACAGTGAATCCAAGCATTACCTATCAGTAGGGAACTTCTCCTGAAGTAGGGAAATATATTTTTATTGTGACCAAAGCTTGTATTTTTTTAAGGAGCTGCTGGAAATATGATCTGTGAATACAGTCTAGTTTTGACCTTTGAGGGCAAAGACTGGAGATTTTAGAGCAAGGGTGTCGAATCTTTTGACTTGCCTGGGCCACAATGAGTGAAGAGGAATTGTCTTGGGTCTCGTATAAAATCTATATACTGTATATATAGTAAAAGCCAAATACCACTCACTCATCACAAAATCTCCAGAACGGTAAAACCTACAAACTTGACATTTGGCACGTATGTTCCTCTTGGCTTCTGGGTGCTCGCTAAGAAAGAATTTTTCAAAATGACCATCAGATCATTAGTATTTCATATACAGTATTATATTCACATGCTCTGATGCTAAGGAATTAGACGTTCTAATCCCCCTCCCCACCTGAAAGGAACTCTGTTCCAACTGCCAGTTGCCTTATTTTAACACGCTCAGATGCTACCCCGTCGCTAAACCAGGTGTGGGTGTGGCCAGTGCATGACTCATCCAGCCAGCAGGATGAGTCATCTAGTCTCCTCCCCCTCTGTTCCAACTGCCAGTTGCCTTATATTAACATGCTCTGATATTACGGAGTTACACATTCTACATTAAGTTTCAGGCTTTAAATTTATCATGCCCGTTCCCATAGTTTCGTAGCGAACCATGGGAGTCCAGCTAGTATATAATATAGTTAGTGTATATAAATCACATAATAATGTTAAAAGTCTATGATCTTGTGGAGCCACATTACTGCATGGGCTGTGGGCTTTTATTGTCACCAAGGCTTGTGTTTTCTTTTTAAGCACCTATTTTAGAAGATCAAATTTGTTGCTTCAATCTCCACGTTGTTCCCTCACTTAAATCTCTATGCTCCAAAAGATGTAATTTCAGCAGGCGTGTCTGTCAAATAGGCTCATGTTGGTCTCATCTTATTTGAAACTAGCCACATTTTCCTCTGTTACACTCCCCTCCCCCCCCCAATTGTCTTCCATTTTTCTGTCAGGTCTCTCTAGTGGCTTTGCCTTCACTTCATGTGTCAAAACATCTAAGCGTCAGCTTTCTTAGTGGCTTTGTGAACAGTCTGGATTTACTTCACCTATTATTAAATATTAGTTTTCCTCTTGAGGTTCAAAATATTCTCAAACCATTTTATCCGGGACCACAATGCAAAGGAATCAATTTTTCATTCAGCATTTTTGATGATCCATCTTTCACTGTCACGCATTGCAACTAGGAAACCGCGGCTTTACCATCTGTACCTTGGTGTCAGTCAATGGTGGGTTTCAAAAATTTTCGCTACCGATTCAGTGGGTGTGGCTAGGTGAGGGGCATGTGACTGAGTGGGTGTGGCCAACTTGACGTCACTCACGCCCATGCCCACCCAGTCACATGACCTCCCCACCTAGCCACACCCACGGGAAAAGGTAGGATTTTTTTTTGAATTTCCACCTATCTACCCCCGCCCTCCTTTCACAAGTCGCCCCCGTTTCCCCTCCTTTAGCCCTAGCCCCACTTCTTCCCCCACCACTTTGAGAGTGGCTTTGGAAGAGGCAGCGGCTGGCCACAGGCCGCCGTTGCCTCGGTCTTCGCACATGAGCATCCCATTGGACTTGTAAGACAATGAGATGCGCATGCACGAAGAACATGGCGGTGATGAACATGGCAGGCGGGGCGAGCGAGCAGCGACTGGGGGGAACCGGTTCAGGGGCATGGCCGGTTGGCCAACGCTACCAGTTTGGCCAAATTTCCGCCAACGGTCCGCGCGAACTGGCTGAATACCACCTCTAACCAAGATCAGTTGGATGAATATCCTGGGATTGGATAATGGTGTGTTGAACAGCCGGGAGGGCTGAGTGAAGAAAACTCAGATGTTGATTTAGAAAAAAGTCTGAAGGACAACACATCACTTACGAGTATCTCCATCAAGCCATTCGCCCCTGTTGTAAAGCCTGGGTGGGCTTTTAAAGAGTTCCTATGTTTTGCTCTTGGCTTGATTCTTTAAACATCTGCTTAAACGATATGTACAAATCCCTGCCAAGGGGATATTCGTGTCTCAGGGTGGGTGAAAACAGGAGTTAGGAGTTAAAACTGTCTGGGGCGGCTTGTACTTACATCAAAATACCTCCAGCCATTGCAACTTTGCCAAATCACAAATCGAGGAAGAGGAACGTCACGTCAAATGTCAGAAAGGGAGATTGGGTTCCTTCCTTCGTCGTCCACAAATGTGGGACAAACCCTACTGTTTTCAGATATCATCTTCATCAGCAAATACAGGTAGTCTTTGACTTACAACAGTTCTTTCAGCGACGGTTCGAACTTACAACGGCACTGAAAAACGTGACTTATGACCATTTCTTTTATACTTGCGACTGTTGCAGCATCCCGGTCACGTAATCAAAATTCAGACCCTTGGCAAGTGACTCATATTTATGACGGTTGCAGTCAGAAAATCCTAGGGTCATGTGATAGCAATACCAATAGCACTTAGACTGATATACTGCTTTACAATGCTTTCACAGCCCTCTCTAAGCAGTTTACAGAGTCAGCCTATTGCCCCCAACAATCTGGGTCCTCACTTTACCAACCTCGGAAGGATGGAAGGCTGAGTAGACCTTGAACCTGGTGACATTCGATCTGCCAAACTGCTGGCAGCCGGTGATCAGCGGAAGTAGCCTGCAGTACTGCACTCTAAACATTGCGCCACCGTGGCTCTTATAAACCCTTCCCCTTCCTCTGCCCACCTCAGGACTACAGTCTCTTGGTCCGAGTTTTTTTTTCTGGGAAAGCTCTGAGTTAGACAAATCCTCCCTCTCTGCTCCTGCAGTAGTACATTCCATCACAGCTAGATACACATGGCAAACTTCCTTCCTCCTATTTGTTTCATGACAAATGATGGAGAAGAAGATCATGATGATAATGATGATATGATGATGATGATGATGATGATGATGATGATGATGATGATGATGAAGATGATGATGATGATGATGATGATGATGATGATGATGATGATGATGATGATATTTGTGAAACTGTCTACCAGATTGCAGGATCCAATCTGGGTGAGTCATTGGGACCAGAGGTTTAGTCTTTGAGCTTTTGTACTCATGCTGAAGCCCATCCTCAGGGAACTTCTCTCTCACCAGAATGTGAGACCCATATTGGATCTTGCAACATTATCCCAAGACATATATATTTGCCTTCATTAGTGCCTGTCAGATTGCATAGGATTGGCATGCTCCAATTTCCTTCCCTGAAATCTTGCCACCTTGTGGGACCTCCAAAATGTAGGGTCCAGTGCTGATGATGTTTCCTAGTTTGGATAATGAAACATCTGCAAGAAAACAACCAACCTCAGAGAGCACCAAGGACCCTACATTTCATCCCTGAGATACAAATATTTTCCTTTATTGGTATCTCCAAAGTGTGTCTTTTCCTTAGCTGCCCCTACCTTAGGGAGCACCCTCCTCCTCCTGATTCAGCAGGCCCCCACCCTTTTAGCCTTTCAGAAAAACATCAGCTTCCAAAGATCTTCATCAGTAGTGGCCAGCTTTTATCCAGATGCTAGGATGGAATGAGGATATCTAGAGTTAGCTGTGGCATCAAAAGAGGATGACTGATGTGTTAGCTTTTTGTTTTATGGTTCATGATGTTATAGTTATTAGGTTTATTATAATTGTGAGCTACTTAGAATTGTTTAAAATGGAATTGTTTAAGGCCTTACAAACTTTAAAATAAAGAAATAAATAATTATGCTAATTGGTGATTTACATTCCACCATCCCAGTGGTGAAATCTAAAACATTTTACTACCGGTTCTGTGGGTGTGGCTTGGTGGGTGTGGTGTGCTGTGGCTTGGTGGGTGTGGCAAGGGAAGGACACTGCAAAATCTCCATCCCCACCCTACTACAGGGGAAGGATACTGCAAAATCTCCATTCTCTCTCCACTCCTGGGGGAAGGATATTGCAAAATCTCCATTCCCACCCCACGCCAGAGGTGATATTTGCCAGTTCTCCAAACTACTCAAAATTTCCGCTACCAGTTCTCCAGAACCTGTCAGGACCTGCTGGATTTCACCCCTGCACCATTCTCTTCTAAGGGCTTCCATTCAGCCAACATTATGTGAACAGTGTTCTGCTTTGCTCACTGGTTCAGAAGTCCCACTGTGATCATTAGCACTTACTATCTGATAAGTAGGCAAAGAATAGATCTAAAAGCAAAAATGGGCACTATGTCAAAGCAGAGAGTTATGGACTGATGATGTCACCTAGTTAAAGAATGAAGCCTCTGCAAACAAGCAACCAAGCTCAAAGATCACCTAGAACTCCCCAATTCAACCTGAGCTACCTACATTCTCTCCTATTGGAAGAGTTAGTGCAGTTTAAAAGAAAACAGAGAAGTAATACCAAAGAAGTCACACTTAAGTGTTAATTAAACCTTCTTCTTCCTTCTCCAATTCATTTCAGCTCTTAGTCGTTACAGAGACACAGACACATCCATCCGGTGTTCTAACAACAGTGCAAAATTAATTAATCATTCCCACATCCTTTTTTTTTTAAACTTCGCAGCTAGCCTACTACCTAAATTCTAAGAAGAATGTCTTCTTGTCTTCTTGTCTAAAATGCAGGTAAAATCACAATCAAATGACTCTCTCTTGATAGAAGATGCTGGGATCGTATTCTGCATAACTTCTCTCCTCTTCCTCTAAGATAAATCTTTAAACTGCATTGTAGGAACGTTGTTACTTAGTTTTGCATTGAACCCGAACTAATATTTCTTCAAGGCTGCAAGTTTCTATTGTGCCTATTGTGTTTGTGTTATTGTAACCCTCGGAGCAAGGAAGAAACCATAAGGGAGGAGAAAGGGTCTGCGAAGTCATCCCCTTGTACAAAGCTCTGGCAAAGCAAAGGAAAGGTGTGGGAGTTAATGAAGAAAGAACAATCATTAAAAGGGAAAGGCAGGATGACTAGATGGGTCTCGACAGGAGTGAACCAATGAGACTTGGTTTCCCTGCACGGGTGGAGAAGCCAAGAGGCAAGGGAACAACCGGTCAGGTCTTTTGTGATGGCCAGATTGCAAACCGAGCACCAGTCCAGCCTCATTGACAAACCACTGCAATTTGAGCTGGAATTTCTGAAATTAAGACACAGCCAGGAGCGACACGAGAAAGAAGCAGTTTAGGTAGCAATGCTGAATTGCCTCCAGTCTGGGTTGCACAGATTCCGGCACTGGTAGGAAAGAAGCAGCAGCGAGCTTGCTGCAAGACATTTATCTGTATTCTGCAGAGTGCCTGGCTGAGTAATAAAGTCACCTTCTCCAGAACCCTTTTGCCCAAGAGTGAACTCCATCCTTCACAGCCTGTTTGAAAGAGTCTTCTAAAGTGCCTGCATGAATAATACGGGAACACGAGCTACTTGTAAAAATTTTAAAGAAGCGAGATTCAAAGAGAAACGGCAAGAGGCGGGGAAGGCAAAGAAGATAAAAAGAAAAGGGAGGGAATTGAAAGAGGTCAAAAACAAACTTCGTAGATAAACCCCGAAGAAACTTGGCATGAAGTTGGATTTCCATCCTACTGGATTCAAGTTAGTGAAAGGTGCAAGGTGAAAACTAAAAGCATCTGCCAGCTCTGAGAATGGCAGAGGGGACAGAAATTTGTTTTGTTATTGTGAAAACATGGCAGCAGGCAGGACAGGTACAACTAGACAGGAAACCTTAGTCTCAGTCTTGGACATTGGCACCTTTTCTCCAGTGTAGCATCTTTGTTTCAGCTCCCTTCTTTATATTTAAATTATCACAACTCATTTTCATTGCTCTGATGTCATTGCTCAGCACCTACAGAATTTAAGATGAGAATTCTTCTTTATCTATCTCCCTTCATAGATAAGTTATTATTTATTTGTAAGGAATGGTAATCAGTTGTATCAGCAGCAGAGATCTAATCGATCAAGCACCTATACAAAGAAATAACCTGATGTAAGAGATTAGGCTGAGCCTGGAGGCAGAGTCAAGACAGGACTCAGCCTAGAATGATTACATCTCCATAAACACTTCAGGTCCAGCCCCTCTCCTTGAGCTCTGTTAAATCTTATCTAGCACAAATTTAATGCTGACCATTAGTTGACCAGATTCTTGTGTATAGGCTTCAGTAATACATCTTCTGAACTGGGACTTATGTGTGATCCTGATTCTACACACTTCAGACTTCTTTTTTAAATGGATAACCATGTGATTATAATAACCAATACCAGCTAAGGTTACTGTTCATACATATGACAGTGAGAGTTGGACAAGAATTGTGCATACACCCCAGCTGAAATGAGTAGAACAACAATGCTTGGTGGATTGTGCCCTTGCACAAAGTACTATCTGCTTGAGATACTATGTGTTCTACTTTATTGAGACTGCTATATTGAGCCTGTTCAGACTAACTCTAGATTTAAAAATTGGAAATTGCTCAAGTACTGCAGCACTTAGATAGCAAGCTAAGCAAGCACTTCGGGTAATCATGATTTTTTTTTCTTCAGTGGCAAAAAGTATTGAACTTTTATTGAAATCATAATCCTTATGTCCAACTTGATTTCTTTATATATGGGTTAGAATCTCAGGAAAATCAGGCATATAAATTTGTGTAAATAAATGTGCCCATGATGGATATACATTATTTCTGGATATGTTGGTGAAAATACCCATGCAAATCTATGCCTTCTTTTTTGGGAGTGCAAAACTATCCCTTGATAAGGCCATTTACTCTCTAGGTTTGGCATTAGGTACATGAACAATATTCCTATCCGGGATGGTCATCTTCTTCCATAGAATGCACAGCTTCAGGAGGGAAGCGCATGGAACAATGATGGAGGAAAGAGATGTCTATTTTGTCACCTGGATCAGCCAAATTAACCCTAGTGATCAATAGGATGGCAGATGTCCCATACAGATCAATCTCTCATCCATACCGGAGCAATAACTAACTCAGGCTTGGGGATTTCCCTTCTTCTTTGATATGACCACAAAGAGAACTGTTTCTTTTTCTTTTCTTCTGTTTTGAAATTAGCCAGACTTTCTTGTTACATCTGGAGTGATTCTATACAGGGGCGGGTTCTACTTACCATCACTACCGGCTCGCAACGGGAGCGGGCACATGCTCACTTTACTCATGCACGGTGCTTTTGCACATGCACGGAAGCTTCTGCGTATGCGCGGAGCATCTGTGATGATGTCTGGGTGGGTGGGTGGAGCCTCCCGCCGCTATTACTACTGGTTCCAAGAACCAGACAGAACCAATAGGAACCCACTACTGATTCTATATCACTATACCCAGAGTCGCCTGGTTAGTTTGAACCATATTAAAGTAATGATTACCACCCCAATCAACCACTGAATCACACTATGTTTTGTGTACATAAAGTTCAATTCTCTACCACTACCCCCAAATAAATGTGAGTGGGATTTCCTGCCAAGTAAATATGCGTGGTATTGTAGTCTCGAGTTTGTTTATTATTTTTTTGTGTTTTGCGAGGAGCAAATTCTACATTTCATCTCGTTTCAAAAAATGTAAATGTGATTTTGACAATTGGCTATCAATACTTGAAAACTGTGAGGTCACTCTGCATTTTTAAATTATTTATTGTTATCTATTTTTCCTCCATTTTTTTTTTGCATGTTTGGTAAATTAGAAGCCAATAAAAATACTGTGTCGGCATATTCCTCTTATATAATTTGTTTGGTTTTGATCTGTTTACAAAGCAAGGCGAGGAATGCATCCACTCCGATGCTGACATAAGTTACTTTTTAAACCAGGCATTGAGACCTTTCACAAGCAAATATCAGAAAACAATGGAAAAATTCAAATGACCTCTAGGAGGGAGAGAGAAACATAATCAGAGAATGGATAAAATAACTGGCCTCTAAAACAAACTTTGGAATGCCACCTGATAGATCTTTAATATGAGTAGACAAGGAAGCATTGTGCATACAGAATATATAAGTTAATCCTTCACATATTGTAAAAGAAATTCAACTAAAAATTAATCGCAGAACGTCTGTACATATGGCTTATACCATCCTAGCCTCTGACCATCCTTAGCCGACTTCACATTTGCTTCGTTGCAAAATTTAAATCGCAATCCAGGATTTATGGGATACTTTTGTTCCAGCATTTTCAAATTTTCAAGGGGGCCAAAAGACATTTGCCTGGGCTTGTTTAGCTTTTGTCTAAGCTCATTTAACTTTAGCCTTCTATGTAGCCATACAAACTTCAATGCCGTCCCTCCCTCCCTGTGCTTGCAAGAAAACTGATCGCAATGCATTCAGCTGATCCAGCATAGATCTTCATACCTTTTGTGTATTGAGAGATACCAGCTTCCATGGCTGTTCTACAGGTGCACATCTGCCCAACTGCTGGATGAGTAAAAACGTGAGCAATTTGCAGAATAGTTTATAGCTGCACCATCTATTTGTGACAAGCATGAGCCACATGAGAGAAATAGACAGACAGACAGACAGAGACAGAGAGCGATACAGAGAGAGACAGAGAGATGCAAGAGCTGAGTGCCTGCCTTGCTTCTCAGCTTTAGAAAGCCACAACGAAGTAGTTAGAAAGGTGATTTGTAGTGTGATTAAAGTAGAGTTAGAAAATTGTTACTTCTATCCCCCCCTTAACCACCACCACCCCTAAAATGTGCAAAAAAGATGCACAATTTTAACAGGGTGGTGGTGGTAAATGTTTTTTAGCTGCTTTATGACTAAAAACACACTTGTATTTTTAGTCATAAAGCAACTAAACTTGTATTTTTAGTCATAAAGACTAAAATGAAAGAACTGAACCACCAAAAACTGTCAATTTGCTACTCAGCTTGGACAAGTGAGGGGCTCCCAAGTAGGCTGTAGGTTGTTCATCCTTGCTTTAAATATACAGATAGGTCCTTGCCATTTAGTTTCTAAATAAAAGCAATCTACAATGAAATAATTGTAGATGAAACAAAGAACCTAATAGGCAGAATGGAGGCCCAGGTTCTCAAGAGGCATGAGATGGTTCTGAAAATAAGCACCAGTATCAGGTATTCATGAGTTATTTTGGTGTGACTTTTTATATACTTGACATGTATATGATATCTAATACAAAAGATAAACTGGAATTCCAGGACCAAGCTGGATAAAAATAAACCCTCATCAATAATTCTGAAATATCAAGGGTAGTAAGGGAAACAGAAACCAAGGAGAGAGTGAAATGAATAAATAGGCAGAGAATTAGGTAGCAAGAGAGCCAAAAGAAATAGGAACTACTTGTAATGTGTATCCTCACTCCACCCCACCCCACCCTGGTAAATTAATGGCAAAAATATTTTTCAACTGAGGAAAATAGTATCCATGCATTAAAATTAAAATAATCTAATAACACAATAAATAAACAAATCCCAGTGATTGTGAGAATTGGAGAAGAAGGACAGGATGCGAAGGTGCCTAGGAAATAACACTTGTGACTAAGATATAATGCTATTTTTCATTTCATTTATCGGCAGCTAAAAAGACACCGCTTAAAAATAGCTGAGTGGTCGCCTTTGTGCTAATATAATTTAGCACTACCGTTTGAGTGGCAGCTCTGATTCATCAAGGTAGCAAGATCTGTCCTGGTTCAGAAGGCTTTTCTTTATGTGAAGACAGCCAAGTGAGGGGAGATTAAGAATCGCCTCCTGGGAAAGCAATCCTATGTCAAGACCACCCCCTGGTGGCCAGATGGGAGAAGCCCAGGTGGAAAGGAAAGCAAAAAAAACCCCGGAGAAAGTCCGTTTTATAGCTCCACTTAAGATTCTTTTTTGCTTTAAACAAAAAAAAAACCCTAATAAGAATAAAGGGATCCCTGGATTCTTATTTAAAATCTGGGTGCAACAGCAATTCAGCTACACAGATAACAATGATAAAATTATATACTCAAATGCTTGAATGCTAACATACTTCGTGTGTGTGTGAGAGAGAGAGAGAGAGTATGAGACAGACAGCCCAGGGGTGAAATCCAACAGGTTCTGACAGGTTCTGGAGAACCGGTAGCGGAAATTTTGAGTAGTTCAGTGAAC
>JANHFK010002674.1:55187-69311 GCA_036250565.1 Sibynophis collaris | reverse complement strand
CATCACCTATTAGTTGAGCAACTTGACATGGAGCTAAAGCTACTTTATGAGCATCTATACTCCCTCATCCCACCATTAAGGAGAATTATTGTTTTTTTTAATAAATAATAATAATGCTTGGTGAGATGAAGTTATCAGGAATCCACCAATCTTTTTTTATTAACCTGACCCTCAATTGAAACAGAAAGCACAATTTACCTTTTTTGTTATTGTTGTACAGTAGGGATCGACCATGGGACAGCACATTGTTATACCAGTCTGCTAGCTCAGAAGTAGTTGGATAGTACTTTAACTTGACTGTGAGGAATGGTCTTTTATTTAAGGGATAGCCCGCCAGGATATGTAAATAGAAAAAAGGTTTTTTTTAAATGTAAATACTCTGCCTTTCTATAACTTTTTGAAGTGATAAATAACAAGATTTTGTGGTCTTAATCGTTTTGGAGGGAACCCAGTTTTGCCTTGGAAAATCAGAAAAACCCTCTGAAACAGCCCAGCTAGGACTTAGAACTGGTTGAAGCTAGTGCACATTCATACCTAGCATAGAGCACACTGGACACCCAATTCAGAAGGCCCAACCAACTTGGCTTTCCAAAACTGCTATGAGCTGGGCTTTCCTCAGTGGTGAAATCCAAAATTTTTATTACTGGTTCTGTGGGTGTGGCATGTGTGGTTGGTGGGTGGAGAAGGGGAAAGATACTGTAAAATCCCCATTCCCTCCCCACTACTGGGGGAAGGATATTGCAAAATCTCCGTTCCCACCCCATTCTGGGGCCAGCCAGAGGTGATATTTGCCAGTTCTCCAAACTACTCAAAATTTCTGCTACCGGTTCTCCAGAACCTGTCAGAACCTGCTGGATTTCACCCCTGGCTTTCCTCCAAGCATTAGAGCCAGGAGATTAGGGGAGCCCAAAATATCCATACTGTTCTTCTTGCATTGCTATATACTGCCACGGTTTTCTTTGTATAAACTTATTTTTAATGCAGATGGGTTATATATGTTTTGTACTGAATGTCATTGTCCAGAGTTATTTATTTAAGCTGGACAACCATATAATTTTTCTAAATAAGTAAATATTTAAATTCAATTTTATCCATATCAGATCTATTCATATTGTTAGCCCCTATTAAGAGTACAGCTGTAGCAAAAGGGCAGAGATAGATGTTACATTATCAGTTTTGGGACTTCCCTCTATGTAAATGTGTGGACGTACATATAGGTAATCCTCAACTTATAACCACAATTGAGCCCAAAATTTCTGTCCCTATATGAGACATTTGTGAGTTTAGCCCCATTTTATGACCTTTCCTGCCACAGTTAAGTGAATCACAGTATTTGTTAAGTTAATAACATGGTTGTTAATGGAATATGGCTTCCCCGTTGACTTTGTTTGTCAAAAGGTCGGGAAAAGGGGATCATATGATCCCAGGACACTGCAAATGTCATAAATATGACTCAGTTGCTAAGTGTCTGTATTTTGATCACATGTCCATGGAGAGACCACAATGCTTGTAAATGTGAAAAATAGTCATGTCACTTTTTTCCGTGCCATTAGAACTTTGAACGGTCACTAACTGTTGTAAGTTCAGGACTACCTGTATGTGTTTTTTACTAGATGTTAACTATAAAGAACTTCTTGTAATATCTGCACACATAAATAATTAGTATAAAGCATTTAACATAAACATTCTTTAGAGGGCTTTGCCCATAAAAGTCCTAGCTTGAGTTGTACAAAAAAACTCCCTATGGGCTCCTACCTTAAACTTTAAAAAAAAAATCCTTACTGCATGGCTCCATATTCAAGTTTGGGCTAATCTGATCATTGCTAGTTATCAGAGACTGCTAACAATACCATAAACAAATGCACATTTGTACCAGCTACCATGTTTCCCTGAAAATAAGACATCCCCTGATAATAAGCCCTCCCCATAAAATGAATCCTCCCCTGAAAATAAGCCCTCCCCAAAAATATTTAAACACATGCACAGCCAGTCCCCACCATTTCCTCTGGTTAGGGTTAGGGAGACAGAGATGGAAATCAGGTAAGATGGCAAGAGGAGCCTCGTCTTGCTCCACACGCCCCCAAATAATATGTCCCTGAAAATAAAGCCAAGCGCTTATTTCGGGGTTCAAAAAAAATATAAGACAGGGTCTTATTTTCAGGGAAACACGGTATTTACTTAGACAGATGTTATATTGGATTTTTTTCCCCCATAGATTTGACTTCCATCTTTGAGAACCACTTTTGACAGAAAGCTAGAGTGTAAATTCAATAAACAAGTAGTGGATTGTCAGATGAGAGGTTCCAGTTCTTCAATGAGTTAACTTGGAATATTTTTTTCTTAGTCTATATTTAAAACATTTTCAGATTTTAAAAAACTAAATTATTTTGCTTTATTACTTAGGGGGAGCGGTACAGATTTTTTTTTCTCTCTGCCTGAACCAATCCAATTTATCCAAATGATCATTATTAACCAGATCAATTCATGTCTGCCAAAATTTATAGGAAGTTCAGATTCTTAAAAGACTTTATAATCCAATGTGAAGCATTCCTTAAGAACTACATTTCTTAAATAGTTCTCCAACAAATTTTATAATATAGATATTTGAGTTATATATTGACATTGTACCTTCGGGTTCCATGTTGTAATTCTATTTAAATTTTCAACTTGCATAATAGAGGAAAATAACTTATATTTAAAAAATCATTATAACTTGATCTTTCCAAGGTTTTCCCCCCCAAAATGGGGAAAAAATTAAAAAAGTTGGCAGCTAAAAATATTAAAGACTAGAAAGATCTGTGGCAACTTTTTAAATTTTTATTTTATTTTCTCAGAGAAGGAGGAAGAGGAAGAAAAAGAAGAAGGTCACTCCATAAAGAGATTTAAAGGCACCAAATTAAATACTCAGTTTTTCAGACTCTGTCTCTGGGGCTAGGAAAAATAACTGTTGAAGTCAGGATGGGCCAAACATCAAAGGCCTTAGGACCACCGGCTCTAGACTAGATCACAATACATACATATGTCTAGCTGTATAGCAGGTGACGCAGAACTCAATAAAATATATGCACTGGTATTGTTCTAATTTAAACTAGCACAATGGGGCATTATTTATACAGAGAGATGTGAAGATATTTGAAGGAAAATAATGCTATTTGTTTATTAATTTAAAAAGTATGCAAAGAAGGCAATGCATTGAACTTGAGTAATCTGCAGTGAGTGTGACTACACAGTCTTTCCTGTATAAAAATATGTATATATTTATACATATATAAATATGTGTATATTCGTGTGTGTTTATGCATTAATTCCCCTCCCCAAATTTTTGTAACTATGTATTTTAAAACACATTTTGATACAGCTATCCTGGATTTTCTTTTCCTCAGGAGCCGTCCTTCAGGATGGAAAAGAATCCAATAAAGCAAATGAGCCCACATAAAATCTAAAGAGCAGAGCATTAGCTCAACTATTTGTCTACAGCAATTATGTAAATGGGAATCCATGAAGAAATTATCTCAGAAATTCTGAGACTCTCAGCATCTCTGTCTGTTCGGAATGCATTTGAAGCTTTCTTGAAAGACGTTTGCTGCATGGGAGTGATCCTTGATCATCAGCCGTGGTAAGATTTGCTAGTAGGACTGCTGGGACAAGGAACACTTTTGCAAGATATTGTCTAGTATAGCAGCTTTTTCCTTTCCTGAGCTGGTGAGATTCAACAATGGTTCTCCACCATGTCTTAAGATATATCCCTCTTGGCTATCACAATATCCTCTATATGAGGCTACCCTTGATAAGCATCTGAAAGATGCAGCTAATTGATATAAGAGTCAGGAACCATATGATAGATCGCTGGCCAATATCTATGGACCATAGAGGTGAAAGGGTGGGCTGGCATTTACAAAAATGAAATATGAAATGAATGGATAGTCCTGTACTGAAACAATTGAAGTGGTTGCCAACTGCTTACAAGGCACAACTTTAAATATTGGAAATAACCTTTGAAGTCCTAAGTAGCTTAGCCTTAGGGCCTGACTATAAGCGAGCCCATCTCTCTTTATAAATCTTCTAATTGT
This sequence comes from Sibynophis collaris, assembly GCA_036250565.1. NCBI lineage: Eukaryota > Metazoa > Chordata > Lepidosauria > Squamata > Sibynophiidae > Sibynophis > Sibynophis collaris. The sequence continues at coordinate 65,241 of JANHFK010002674.1, read as the reverse complement.
TAAGATCAGGAGGAGAGGCCCTTCCAGAACACAGACAGCTATAGCAAATGAAGTTTAATCAAAACAGCAAAACTTCTTTTCCATACCTATTTGTCACAATGCAAAAGAAAACGATTGTACATTGCCACATCACATTTCAAATACCCCATCCAATAGTCACCCATATTTTAAAGATGCCCCCAATTGTCAGAAGCCTGTGTTTCTGGCATGTACAAGAAAGCTTATTTCTGCTTTGCTATGATATTTGTCTCTCAGCACTGAGAAAATGTGAAAAGGGAAATCTCTTTCACCAGATTTTTAATTGTCCTGTTCTGAGATACGGTATTCAGCTTCTTCTAGATGCTTTCCCCTAAAGATAGACCAGGAGTGCTGGTAGATTTGGATCTTCTAGGCCTTGGGTGTGAAACTCAAGGCCCGGGGGCCAGATCCAGCCACGGGACTGCCGTGGAAACAGCGAAGGACCGGCCCGCGGTGCCTCTGCCAGCGAAAATGCTGGCAGAGGGTTGCAGGAGGCCGTTACAGCCGAAAACAGAGCTCATGAACCCTTTTTCGCTGGCACAGCACTTGGGCCTCCACAGGCACCCCCAACATGAGTGACGTCAAGTGACATCCACTCTGGTCATGCCCATCCCGGCCCCCGGAGGTCAAACACAATCCTGATATGGCCCTCAATGAAATCGAGTGTGACACCCCTGTTCCAGGCCCAAATGACTTTTCTCCCATACTCTATTTTTTTTTTTTAACTTGGTTGCTGTTAATTCACTGCCTCACTCTGGGCAGTTCACCAGATTTAAACATAGAAAAATAACAAATATAACAATAAAAACAAAAGGAACAAAAAATAGCAAACCAGATAACAAGATATATGCCCACGTGGCTCAATAGAGGCTTTAACTACAGTCATCCTAAAAAAATAAGTCAAAACTTCAAAAGACCTTCCAAAGCAGGGTGGGGACCACCTAGATCTTGGAGGAACTTTGTAGGGCATACTGCAACAGAGAAGGCACACTTCAGGGTCCCAAGAGATGCCATTGTCTAAATGAAGGCACCCAGTGTGTGCTAAACTAATGCATAACAGCAAATTTACCACAGCTGGATGGCAGGAAGGTAAAAGAAAGGATCGCCCCATGCTTGCTTTCATGAACTCCATATCTTACAAGTCAGTAGAACAAAGTGATAAATTTACTAGTGGGAACAGATGGTATTCTGTTCTGTGATCAAATAGATGATCAAGCTGATCCATGGCTGACAAGCAAAGGAGATCAGATTTGAAATAGCTATATCAGAATCCGGTCCATAACCAGACAAAATTTCAAGTACTGATAGTCTTTTACAAAGCAATAAATTGCCTAGCAGTTGAGTAATTCAAGCTCTTTCATCTGTAAGCTAAACCTTTCTCAGATATTCAGATCTGGTCCAGAGGTCCTTTGCCTGATTTGACAAGAGTGGAGTAATTCACAGTCCAGGTACTCTAAAAACTGGGTCTGTAACTGTGCTAAGCCTTGTCTTGATTACAGTAGTCCTTGACTTCTGACCATTTATTTAAACAACATTCAAAGTTCCAACAGCACTGAAGAAAGTAACTTATGAACACTCCTTACATTTACATTCATTACACCAGCCCCATAGTCATGGGATCAAAATTTGAGCATTTGGCAACCAGCATGTATTTACAATGGTTGCAGCAACCTGGGATCTTGTGGGCACCATTTGTGCAAAATTGGAAAACTTGCCACGGCCAACTCACTGTGGGCCAACTTGCTGCAGGACAATTCAACAATTTAATTATTTAAAATAATTTTAAGAACATTTTATTTTTTGTCATTCACATTTCATTTTGTCCCTCCATTTGCATTCTTTACTTAATGATTCTATTCCATCAATTCTTCAATATTAGTAGAACTCTTGTCCTGTAGCAAGTTGTCCCACGGCGAATTGGCCATGGTGAGTTGTCCCACAGCTAGTTGGCCGCAGTGAGTTGTCCCAGATCCCCATTTGTGACCTTCCAGCCAGCTTCCAATGAGCAAAGTCAATGAGGGAAGCTGGATTCGCTTAACCACATGATTCACTTCGCAACCATGGCAAAAATGGTTGTAAAATCAAGCGTGACTCAATGACTGCCTCGCTTAACAACATAGGTTCTGGTCCCAATTATGGTAGTACATTGAGGACTGTATGCTTATTTAAAACCTGAGAGTTATAGAACCTAGAATCATACATCTAAGTTTTGCATTATACCAAGTTTTACAACCCAATGAATTCATGTAGTATGCTAAACTAAAACCAAACAAACTACATTTTTTCTCAATGTGTTATATGATTTAATTTCTGTTAGTGGTTAGAGTGCAGTACTGCAGGCTTCTTCTGCTGACTGCTGGCTACCAGTAGTTCAGTAGTTCGAAGCTCACCAGGCTCAAGCTTGACTCAGCCTTCCATCCTTCCAAGGTTGGTAAAATGAGGACCCAGATTTTGGGGACAATATGTTAACTCTGTAAACTACTTAACAAGTAAACCAAGTTGGAATTTTTTCTAATGGGCCTCTCAGATTTCATTTGGTATAGAATTTTACTTGGATTAGGTCCCTGTCATGTATTATATTTATTCATCTGTATATTCATTCAGATATACTTACATGAATTGGAAGGCTCTCTGGAAATAGTGTCATTTTATTGAAGAGAAGGATATTTGTAAAATAAAGATATTGATCTGCATATCAAAGGCTACCTGGCCCTTGCAATGAAACAGTATTTCAGAGGAAGGAAATAAGATTCCTTCCTTCACAAAACTTAAGGCTTCCATTGGAGCCATCTCCAAATAATAAGACCATCAACAAGGCACAAGGGATTTAATACAAATGTCAACCTTTCAGTTCTTTTGGGTATTTGTGAAACCAGCAAAAAGAGAACACAAAAAGGAAGGTGAGAGAGAAAGAGGTCTTGTTAACTTCGCTGAAAATTCCAGAATATTGTACTCTTATTAGGGTTGGTCACACAGTCAGCCAGACTGGATTTGGCATTTTTATCCACCCATCGAGTCCTTCTCAAGGTTCTGAGATAAGCACATGTTATTATTATTCCAAATTTTGAAATCTAACAGAAGCAACCAAATTTCTATAGATTTCTAAGATCAGCTATTATTCATATCTTATACTATAAAGATGTGGATTATTCAGTGATTGAACCAATGGTTTAATGAAACAGAAATAGCATTGCATGCTTTCTCAATTATTTTTGTTTGCAACTAAATGGGAGAAGTGTGTCCCTCTTGTGTCTATTAGTCTCTTCAGTGATATTCGGTACCATCGACCATACTATTTTTCTGGACCACTTGCAGGAATTGGGGGCACTATTTTACGGTGGTTCTGCTCCCACATCAGTGGGTATTTTCAGAAGTCAAGCTCCAGGAACTCCAATAAAGGTTCTTCAGGACTCCATGACCTTCCCCACATCTCCTGATGTGGTGAAAATAAAAGAGGAGGTCAATCAGCATTTGGGTGTGAGGTGTCATCAGTATACATCAGTATACATTGTCACCCTAGCCCTAGCCCTGAAGGTCTTGAACTAGATCCTGGAGACTGTGAGGATCTGGATGGGGGTTTCACCTAGACTCTTCACTTCTGTTTACATAGCAAATAACTATGGTCAGAGTAATCTTTGCTCAGCTCCATCTGGACAAGCCTATTGTGACTTTACTTGGGCCAAGATGCCTGATAATGGTAATCCATGCCTTGATCACCACATGATGGTAGGAGGATTATAACAATCCTTACAATAGAGTCATGCTCTGTGTTTTCTTCATTAGTTACAGCTGGTGTAAAATGCAGCAGCTGGACTCCTGATGGGAAGTCACTACACAGGTTGCCAAAAGGGTTTCAAGCTCACTTCAAAATGCTGTACCCTGAAAAGTTCTTAACTTTTGAGCTCTGGGCTTTGGAAGCCGATGCTTAATTAGAATTGAACCTGCCTATGCAGTCCAATCACCAAGAGTGGATCTGAGGTAGATTCCCCCTCCTCCAGAGCTACATGGGCACAGACCACGAACCTCCTTCCACCCAAAGAATGGATAGCCCAAAACCTGCTGGCATTTCGTAAACAGACTAAAATAGCTTAATTGCAGCATGCACTGGGCCAGTTGATTAGGTTAGTCTAAGGGCAACAATGATGGTTATTAATGATTTTGAATGATATTATTTTAACAGCTTTTTTTTTTTTAACAACTGAGCTTCTATTTTTGCGTTTCTCTTTTGCTCTTGATTTTGTTGCACCCCATCCAGAATCTATTAGGATGGGTTATACATACTGATAAAAAAATAAATAAGCACTGATCTCAGGACTGCATGCAACAGGTACATAGGTGACATAACAACCAAAATCCACTAAAAGTGGAAGGGAAAAAAGCGACAGCATCTACAGTATGCCTGATGAAAGGCAGTAGCTTGTTTTAGGAAAATGGGGGAGGGGGGGAATCCTACAGTAAAGCTTAACAGATACTAAAGCCTCTTGAAAGCTGTTTTGGGTTCAAAAAATAGAGTAGGAATATCAATATCAATATAATCAAATAAAGTCCAGAATCAATCTCCTCAAAACAAAGGCATGTGCTTTGCAATGAGAGGCATAATAAATAGGATCCTACAGTAAGACATCTATCATTTCCCTTAAATAACTGTAAACACACCTACCAGATATCGACCCAAGGAGCAGAAGTTATAGTTCCTAGCAGCATTTCCTCTTCCCAAAATTAAATCCTGCATAGTTATATAGTAACATTGACAGTTTTTGAAAATGGTTTTAGAAACTTGCCTACAGAGTGGACAAAAGAACTAAAAACAAAACACAGGTAGTCTTTGACTTACAATCACAATTGAGCCCAACCCTTCTGTTACTAAGTGAGACATTTATTAAGTGAATTTTGCCCATTTTACGACCTTTCTTGCCACATGTGTTGCAGCCGTTAAGTTAGTAACACAGCCGTCATAAACTTTAGTCAGTTGCCAAACACCTGAATTTTTATCACAAGACAATTGGGATGATAAAGCAGTCATAAGTGCAAAAAACGGCCGTAAGTCACTTTTTTCAATGTCATCGTGTAACTTTGAAGGGTCCCTAAACGAATTGTAGCAAGTCGAGAACTACCTGTATTTTACATATACACTTGTTATACTACATCCCGATATATAGTAATGTTTACAATATGCATCTAGCCAAACCTGATTGTCCAGGTGATTGGCCCCGAACAAAAATCTTGCTATGATTATAATCAACAGGTGTTGCATGGAAAGACAATCGTGGACTGGAATGCTATCAGTGGGAAGATGTAAGTCTATTGCAAGATCTTACTAAGTAAGAGGCTCCATGTGTAAGTAGAAAGGCAGGGCATAAATCCATGAATGCAATCATACATCTCATTGAAAGAAAGTAAAAGTTGGCAACTGCTCTTGGGTAAAGACTGTCTGCTTCTGTGTTCCGGTGGCCAACGAGAATCAAGTCTGCTTCAATATGCCCAACCAATTCTTCACCCTCATGTAACTTGATCTTGCAATATTTTTGGTATAATTAGTATATTCTAGTCTGAATAATGACTGCAGCAGAATTGATACAAAGGAAACAAACCAAGGAGGATGCATTTTCTCCTTTGAAAATGCAAGGCTATCAAAATACATTTAAAAATTAAAAAAAAAAAAGTTTTGATCAGAGAGGACCAATAAATGATTGATTTCAATGCAAAAACAAACGTTACTTTTTTCTTTTAGCGAAACATTTCTTCGAGACCATGTATTTGAAGAACCTGTTTTACCACCTGTGCAAGGGGTCACCCGGCACTCCCAAAGTGGAAAGACGTTACCATTCCTCATTGCGCTGATTTCACCGCAACGTATCCTGGGGGACAGGAAGTCTACTGAGGAGGAAGTTAGAACATCCAAATGAGATTTTCTTGACCCTTGGCCTCCCTAAGTCATTCTGGGAAGTACTGCGTATTTATTTTTTAACGTGAATCTTCGTTCCCACCCCCATTACCTTCCTTGTCATCTTTTCAATTCCATAGTGACCGTTAATAAAACCGGTTTGCCTAGGATCCATGGGGACTCTTTCCTAAGATGGAAAAAAGGTGAAATGGTCCAAAGAACACATGAAGGTAGCGTTGCGCATAACGGTCTCTTCCCAACCAACAAGGGGCTCTTTGAAACCTGAGTCAGTTTGCCTGAGTCCCAAGAAGTACTGATGCTTCTGACACAAAATGGCGCAGGGTATTTTAGATACGTCATTTGCATGGTTCATGATCTGTGCAGTCATCCATATCCACGTCAGAATCAAAGAGGGAGTGCCCTGTGTAATCAGTATCAGGCGTTCGGGAAAAACTGTTTTCAGCATCATCAAATGTTTCTGTCCTTGAATAAAAACTGAAGTCCAGCAGTGGGTGACTTTTGCTTGCTTCGCTGCTTTCTTCTGATTCGTACAGCGTGTTGTCTTCATCGTGATGCCACTCTGGCCAGAATTTCCTTCTTATTCTTTCACAGTACATAGCCAGGTTAATCAATTCTCCTGGAAAAATACCAAGAGGGGAATAGAGAATATGGTTACCACACTGTGAATCTTCAAACTAGAATACAGGTAATCCTCAATTTACAATGGTTCGTTTAGTGGCCGTTCGACGTTACAACAGCACTAAAAAAGTGATCTATGACCATTTTTTACACTTATGACCGTTGCAGCATCCCTATGGTTGCGCAATTTACATTTGGATGCTTGACAACTGGTTCATATTTATGACGATTACAATGTCCTGGGATCAAGTGATCCCTTTTGGCAACCTTCAGACGAGCAAAGTCAATCGGAAAATCAGATTCACTTAACAACTGTGCTGCTAACTTAACAACTGCAGGGGTTCACTTAGCAAATGTGGTAAGACAAGTCGTAAAATGGGGCAAAACTCCCTTAACAAATTTCTCACTTAGCAACATCAATTTTGGGCTCAATTGTGGTCATAAGTTGAGGACTACCTGTATTTTACATTCTCAAAAAGAGTAGAGACGTATAAGAGAATACGTTGGTAATATATTTGAACCACCAGATGGCAGCATTGTTTAAAAATGAGAGAGAGCGAGAGAGAAAAAGAGAGAGAGAGAGAGAGATCCTCCATTGTCCACTCTTCTCCAGAATGTCTAAGTACGTGAGAAAAGGACATAGAAAGAAAGCAGAGGAGAAAGAAGTAATAGCTACAGAAATTTCTCTTGAAACAGCAGGATGCTTTGCATATGAACATCATTTATGCATTGCTTATCACAGTATGAACTGTCTTACTGCTATGGGCCCAAAATTACAGCTTTAGTTTTATGCATAATGATTTGGTCTGTTGGGGGGGGGGGGGAAGAACCGTAGCAGCATCTATAGTGGAGGGCCATGGGCAATGGGTACTTCCCTCCCACACTCCTAATAAACCATAAATCCCAAATGTCCCTCTTTTCATTTTTAAAAAGAGCTAGCCTGTAGAAATATAAAAGAAAACATATAATCAATCTTCTGGTAGTTTTTGAAGCTTTTCAATGTCTTTAGCTCCTGAGTGAAGAGTCCTAGCAATGATTCACACAGAGCCGGTCTAAAGAAGGGTTTTAATCTTCCTGGTGGGAAGAAATTGCTTTTTCCTGCCAAACAATTCAAGAGATCCACAGCTTGGCATTGCTGTGATAATTCAGTAATGTGCCTACTACCCAAGTCAAAGACAGAGGCTTGAACCTTTAAAAAAGAAAAAGCCAATGGTTTTTTTCCCCTGAATTTCTAAACATGCAAAGGGTCCTGTTCCAATGCCTGTGGAGAAAATCTATCAGTGTAATATTCTTGTTGCAAAAAGCAGGATGGTGAGTGAGAGATTATGATAGTCCTGCAAGCTAATCCAATAAGGTAAAGACCATCTTCAAGAGTAGAGGGTGGGGGAATGGAGTATGAGGATTCTGCACAATCCTCTAGTGCTTGTGATTTTAGTCTCTTGATATATTTGGAGGGGGGGGTGATACTCTGAAGTTTATTTATTTATTTATGCATTTTCTGTTGTTTTCCAATTAATAACAAAAAGAAGAAGCAAAAGAGCAAAACATAAAAATGATAGTGATACATCCATTATTAAAAAGAAGAGGGGAGGGGAACACACAAAATTTCCCTAGAAAAAAGTGAAAAAATACAATAAAAATCCCCGTATATGTCATTACAACAATAAACAATTGCAATTCTATATACACTTGTCTAATGCAAATATTATTCAAGGATGTATATCTTTCTAATGCATTTATCTTTTCTCTTAACCTACCATATTCTGTACAAATGAATTTATATTTCATTATAAGTGCCTATACAAAGTTTTGCATTTTTGTAGTCATTAACACAATGAAGTTGACTATAGCAGCAATTTGGTGGAAGGGGTGTGTGTTGTTATGAGCAGAATTAAACAAGGCATCAAATTTTCTTTTCTCTCGCCTCCTGGGCGAGGATTTTTCTCCTCTTTGATGCTAAGGAGAGTTTGAAGTTTTGCTAAGTGTTTGGATGGGAGACCAGTGGAAAATTCCACAGTCTGGCCTACACTGGGAAGTGGTGACAAAATCCCCAGAGAAAGCCAAAGGATCGTTCTTCCATGTTGTTGTTTTGAGGCCACCACAATTAGAGCTCAGCCTAAGGGACTCTTTTCTGTGTCATTCTAGTTAGGACACAACTTTTTGTGGAGACATCTAATCTTTACAAGATAACAAAACTTATTGATAGGCAGCAAGCCATATCCAGGGCTAACAGGTGAGGGAAAAGGCTTTTATTTATGTATTTGTTTTATATTTCTCTTTCTCTTCACAATGGCATAAAGTAACCATTTGCCTCACCTTATTAAATATTATAATTGTTTTCCTTTATGCAGTCCAAGACTGGTATTATGTATTGTGTTTGGATCCGGATAGCTTTCTCAGATGTCAATCGTTATTGTTTTAGTTGAAAAATGTCTAGATGCCAGATTTGCCAGTGAAAAAGCAGAGAGGACCCAATATAACAATGTCCCAAGATCAAACTTATTTATCTTGGTAGACTTATTACTCAGACTCTTAGATCACAGGAACCACTATAAATACTTGCAGTTCTTTAACCATATCAGGTTTCTTTTTCCACTCTTTATAAAATGTTCTTTCCAAGATAAAGTAAACAACTGTACTAGTAGCAGCTCTCTTACAGAAAGGTTCTGGATCTTATCCAAAACCTTAATGGAAGTCTGACACCAGGCCAGTTGGTTTCCACAATATGGGGCGAGTTATTGATGACTTCCATGTTCTTATTCTAGAACAAAGGCCTGGATGACAAATTATTCAAAGATTCAATTCAATTCAAATAGAATTGTAATATTTATGAAAAAGGTGATGCTGAAGGCCTGTTGCTAAAAATAACCAGCACACATATAAAAAGAAAATGAACATATAAATCACAAACATATTCAACTTTTGAGAGAATAAGGTGAAGAGTGGATGCCCGTGATGTAGAGTCTTCAAGAGTTGTTACATTTGCCCATATTGTAATACTCAGTTTCACTTTAGAGCAGGGGTGTCAAACTCACAGCCCACGGGCCAGATGGATCACGTGCTGGCCACGCCCACCCCCATTTTAATGAAGGGAGAAAAAGTTATGATATGTCCAGGGATGGGTTCCAAATTTTTTTACTACCGGGTCTGTGGGCGTGGCTTGCTTGGTGGGCGTGGCTTGGTGGTCATGTGACTCGATGGGCCTGGTGGTCAGATGACTGGGGGGGTCAAAAGTAGTGGTGAAATCTAAATTTTTTTGCCACTGGTTCTGTGGGCGTGGCTTGGTAGGTGTGGTCATGTGACTGGGTGGGCTTGGCCATGTGACTGGGTGGGTGCAGCCAATTTTGCCAGGGAGAAGGGGGTTGGACTAGATGACTAGGGACTAGGTCCCTTCCAGCCTTTGCTATGCTGTTTCAAAGCATCCTCTGAAGCTGTGTCTAGTGCCAGCCAGGTTTGTGGTCCTCCCTCCCTCCTTCCTTCCTTCCTTCCTTCCTTCCTTCCTTCCTTCCTTCC
>JANHFK010002674.1:0-21197 GCA_036250565.1 Sibynophis collaris | reverse complement strand
CAAAGCAATTTCTGAAAACAATCTCTTGCATGCTGACTTTTTTTATTCTCCCTTCCTCCCACTGAAGAATGAAGAAATTGGAGAGGAAAGGATTATGAAAACACAAACATGAACACAATGGGGAATATATGCAAAAAGTAGTAGCAGTAGTAGCAGTAATAGTAGTAGTAGCAGTAGTAGTGGAGCTGATGTTAAAATTGCAAAATATTTAATCAGAGAATTTTAACATGGAATGAAATATGCCTTAGAAAAGCAGATTCATGCAAAGGAACATTTAAAAAAAATCTCCTCTGTAAAATAACCAGCTTTATTCAAGTCTCCTATGAATCAGTAATGATAGAAGTTGCAGATCAACTTATCAGGAAGACAACCAAATTGCTGTTACATTCTCCTTCAACTTGGAATTCTCCAGATGCGCTATGATTTCAACTCCCTGAATTCTCAACCAGTAGGGCTAACAATGAACTGGCTGAGCTGGAAGAGACCAGGTTGAGCAAAGATGCACTACCAAAGTATTTACTTTTCATTTTTCAAAATCATTTGACCGAAGTTTGTTTTCTTTACGCAACATCTTTGTTACAGATAACTCAAAGTCAACAATTAGTCATATTTAAAGGATGCCCTGTGATTGCTTGCCTCCTTGAAACATAATACCTACTTGATTCCAGAAGACGCTCTAACTCTTCAGGTGATATAAATTTCTCCCAGTCATGAGTGCCTGCCGGAACAATACCCAATAATTTTTCAGCAACGATAATGCCAAGAACATAGGAGAGCTGAGTTTTGTTCAGTGTAGTAATAAAGAGGGAACCTTCGGGCTAATGTAAAACAAAGGGCAATTTGCAACTTGGTTATTTATACAAGTAACAATAAAAAACATATAAAGAATATAATTACAAGATTTGGTTAAAAAAAGTTAATACAAAAAGTTTAAGTCAATGACATCTGCATATGGATAAAAGGACTCTACTGGAAAAAAAGGCATGTAGCTGAAAAAATTGAGTACTGTACAAAATAAAATAAATGAATTCATATGTATTCACTATTTAGATTGCCTAGATCCATGATGGCAAACCTGTGGCACGCGGAGCCATATCTGTGGGCACACAAGCATTGCCCTAGATCAGCTCCAGCGTGCACGCACATGCCGGCCAGCTGATTTTCAGGCCTTCCGGGCCCACTGGAAGTCGGGAAACGGGCCATTTCCAGCTCCAGAGGGCCTCTGGGATGGTGTGGAAGGCGTTTTCACCCTTCCCAGGCTCTCAGAAAGCCTCTGGAGCCTGGGGAGGGCGAGAAACTGACCTACCAGGCCCGCTGTGTCATAAACGGGGGGAGCATGACAGGGTCACATGCGCACAAGATGGGGCACGGGGGCATTTAATTATGGGTGTGGGCATGCACGCGACCCTCCCACTCTCCCCCCGCTTTTGGCACGCAACGGCAAAAAGGTTAGCTATCACTGGCCTAGATCAATATTTTCAGAATAGAAAGGAAATAATACGAAGGGAATACTCCTGATTGCATTCAGTCTAGATAATCAGAATATATTATGAGCCAAATTTTGCCTTAGAGCAATGAGACACCCAAATGAAAAGAAACATATATGCAAAAAAGAAAAAGAAAAAGAAAAAAAGATCCTTATAGTAAAAAAAAGTATAGCACAGAGATCTACTTTATCATTTTTAAACTTACTTTTAATACTTCACCAAAGCATTTGATGAACTTTTCAACGTCAGCCACATGTTCTACTACTTCAGAGGCAACAACTATGTCAAATTTTTCTGATCCCTCTTCCACAATATCCTCCAGTGCACAGGCTCTGTACTGAATCCTTTCGGTAAGGGCTGGATCATATGATTTATGCAGTTCTGCTGTCCGGATGTTGTCTTCCAAAGGATCAATTCCAGTAACTGAAGCTCCCAGTCTAGCTAGGGGCTAATACCATAAATATGTCATTGTATCCTGTATTAAACTATGAAAAAGTCTCCATATCACTGACAAATATAGCTAAAGTTACTTAAGCTTAATGCTCATGCTTCCTTGCCCTCTAAAAACAAATATTGCACTAATAAAATATGACTCCTAACATTTCGTTACGGAACCATTTCATTGATTATCCTCAAATTGGGTATTCTTAAAATGTTGACGACCCCCCAAAATGTTTCTTAGACCTGTAAACAGTTACGTTTTCCTTTGCCTTAGACTAATTCTGCCTCTTATTTTCTAATTGATTAAATGAGACATATATAATTAAATTGAAATTACAGTATTTAAGTGTACTAATATCATTTTTAAGGGTTTAGATGAAAAAAAGGGACATCTGCCCCAAACTGAAATTTAATATCACTCAAATGGAGTAATGGCAAATGTGGTGGAAGTTTCAATAAAGCAGAAAGATTTAAAGCCACCATTCCATGCTGTAGTGTTTGTGAAACATTCTACCATAGCCAAGAGATGCACAATTTCTGAGTTAGGAATCACACACGTTGTATAGAGTCATTCTAATGCCTGCACATCTTCACAAGCACAGACATATTAAATCCCCTTACATTTGCCATATATTCTCCCTCCTTAGTTTCTTTCTATCTTAATAACCTACTGCAGATGGTGGAGTTCCCTCTATAATCAACAATGGTGAAACCAGCTATCCAGCCCTCTGATGAAGTGTTTTGCTGGCTGGTAAGGAGCAGGTTTCCTGCGCTAAACGACAAATAAAACTTGTAGCCTGTTTCTTGCTAGCTACCTAATCTGGTTAAAATGTGACCGCAATTTCCATGATGCTAAAAGCAAATGTCTTTGTGGTTTCAAGGAGAGTTAACTTTAGCTAAACAGTTTTTAAAGAAATAAAAAAAATATTGAAAAGGTTGTGTTTCCCCCTATTAATTAAAGGCAGAAGAGAAGGACATTCATCATCATCATCAAATGTGCAATTGCTACCTCAGTAAGTAGTCCACCACCACAGCCAACATCTAGGATCTTCATTCTAAAGAGTGGGCTTCCTAGCTCATGGTCATTTCTCAGATTCAATATAGTATCTCTTACACAAAATAGAAAACAAATACGATTTAATTAAAAACAAAAAATAAGACTCTTGCATATTACCACAACTGCAACATTTTATTCTTTTAAAGTGCCATGAAGAGAAAAATCAATTTATTATGAACACCTTTGTTTTCAACATACACTATTACAATATTTACCACCACACACCTCCAGAAGCAATATTTACTTAGAAAAATAACTGTAACTGATTAAAATATTCCCTAGTTAATATTGTCACCATCTTGCAAACGGTGATGGTAAAATTCAGGGACTGATTTCTCAATTGATATCTATAGAAAACTGTAGTACTTGTTTAATTTACCATTAATTATACAGTGGATATAAAGTCTTCGCCTCCCTACTAAAATTGCAGGTTTTTTGAGATGTAAAAAAAATAAAAATAGACCAAGATAAATCACTTCAGAATTGTTTCCACCTTTCATATAACATATAAACTGTACAATTCATTTAAAAACAAACAAATCTTTTCATGGAAAAATAAAAACACAATAACATGGTTGCATATGTGTGCACACCATCTTATAAGTAGGGATGTGGCTTTGTTCAATTAACCAATCAAACTGATGTTAAATAGTAATCATTACACACCTGCCATCAATTAAAGTGAGCTTACAAAACATCAATGCAACCTCATTGTTGGAAGGTATCAGTCAGAGAAGAGTACAAAAAGTTTTCCAAAGCATTGGATATACCATAGAACACAATGAAGATAGTTATCAACAAATGGAGAAAATATGGCAGAACAATGACATTACCAAGAACTGAATGTCCCTCCAAAATTGATGAAAAAGAAGAAAACTCATCTTAGAGGCTGCCAAAAAATCTACAGCAACATTAAAGAAGCTGCAGGAATTTCTGGCAAACACTGATTGCGTACTACATGGGAGAACACTTTCCCATAGTCTTTGTATGTATGGGGTGTGAGGTAGGGTGCAAGACAGAAGACTTTTCTTACAAAGAAAAACATCCAAGCCCAACTACATTTTGCAAAAACCTGCATCAAATCTGAAGAAAAGCATGTGGAAAATGTGTTATAGTCTGAAGAAATCAGGTTGAACTTTTTGGCCATAATTCCAAAAAGTATGTTTAATGCAAAAAGAACACTCTGCATCACCAAAACAATACACCATATCCATAGTCAAGTATGATGATGGCAGCATTATGATTCAGGGCTGCTTTTCTTCAGCTGGAACTGGGGCTTTAGTTAAGGTGAAGGAAATTAGGAACACCAATTAATCAATTTTGGCACAAAACCTACAGACCGCTGCTAAAATGCTGAAGAGGAAGAATAATTTCACCTTTCAACACCACAAGTACTCAAAGCATACCTCCAAACCAACAAAGGGATGGCTTCACCAGAAGATCAAACTTTTGGAATGGTCCAGAGTCCGGACTTGAATCCAAATGAAAATGTATGGGGTAACCAGAAAAAAAGGGCTGCGCATAGGAGATGCCCTCACAATCTGACAGATTTGGAGCGCTTGTGCAAGGAAGAGTAGGCAAAGATTCTTAAGGCAAGATGTGCCATACTGGTAAACTGAATGCTGCCATAAAATCGAAAGCTGTTTCAACAAAGTATTAGTTTAAGGGAGTACACACTTATGCAACCATGTAATTGTAAGAATTTTTTTTTTACTTTTTCCCCTACAAAATTTTCAATTTTGAAACTTTGAACTTTGTTTTTTAATTGAATTGTACAGCTTACATTATATTACAGATGGGGAAAAAAATCTGAAGTGATTTATTTTGGTCTGATTTATTTTATATCTCAAAAAACCTGGCATTTTAACAGGGGTGTGTAGACTTTTAATATCCATTATATTTTAGATTTGGGATCCACACAAGCTTTAACTAAATAGTAGTAACTAAGGCTATGATTCAATTTCAAAAGTTGATCATTCTTACTAATATCAAATTTCTGGCAAGAGCTTGAAAATATCAACGTATTTTTAAAAATTACCTAATAAAAGGAACTCTAATATCATTCATAGAATGCAAGGCTGCATATTCTCCATCCTCATTCCACCACTTGTGTGCCAGCCGTTGGAATCTTCTAAGTTCTTCTGGATCTACTGTTTGCCAAGTGCTGTATGGCTGACCTGTAAATTTTCTAAACAAAAGTTTCAGCAGGTCAAACACAGTTATCAAAAATGATTATAAAGTGCAACAAGAAGTACCATAACTTTGTTTGCAGAAAACATGGATTTGTCAAACTCATTCAGGTATGTAATTTTCAATACTATAATTTCAATACTATAATTTTCATTCTATTCAAAAAGTGGAAGAAGTAGATAAATTTAGATTGCAGCAGGAACCAATGTTTATTCTAGGCATGGAAGTGATTTCTGAGATAATGCTGAGGCATTTGGGGCTTTTATTTTAGGACAACACAACACTAATATATAAAAAATATGAATGAGAGAATGGACACAGCAAAAGAAAAGCTTTTCTTTCAAATAGTATTTTGGAACTACAGTTCCACTGACTGACAAAAGGCAATATTTCAGGCACTCTATAATGAATTAATATATGTAGTGTTACAACAGGTGGTGACATACATTGTCTTAAATAATTTCAGGATACAAACAAACAAGAATTAAATCTTAAAGTTAGGTAATAGTATCTCCATATTCAAGAAATGATAAATGAAAATTTGAATATCGGTGGGCACAACAGGTGACCTTCATGTCCTGTTTTTGAATATCAAAAAAACATCTGCCCAACTTCAGCTGAGTTAGATGGTACTTTGGTTAGGCCCAGCAAAACATTTCTTAAAGTCCTGTTCATAGTATGTATAACATATTATGTTATACATAATTATAACAACTATATATTATGTAATACATACTTATAACAAGTTTCAGATGTTGGAACTTTGAATCCATATGCTATAGGCAGTCCATATGCTGGGGAAGTAATATTCTTTATCTAGTGTGACGCTTGGTTTGTTGGAAGATGTGAAATTTCAAGTTAACAGAATAATAAGAATTGGGAGGGACCTTGGAGGTCTTCTAGTCCAATCTCCTGCTCAAGCAGGAAACCCTATACCATTTCTGACAAATGGTTGTCCAATCTCTTCTTAAAAACCTCCAGTGATGGAGCACCCACAACTTCTGACGACAAGTTGTTCCACTGGTTGTTCTAGCTGTCAGGAAATTTCTCCTTAGTTCTAGGCTGGTTCTCTCTTTAATAACTAATTATAGTTTCCATCCATTGCTTTTTGTCCTGCCTTCAGATGCTTTGGTTTGGAGAATAGATTGATCTCTTCTTCTTTTTGCCAGCCTCTTAGATATTGTAACACTACTATCATGTCAGTTCTAGTCCTTCTTTTCATTAAACTACACATACCCAATTCCTGTAACCATTCTTTATATGTTTTAGCCTCCAGTCCCTTAATCATCTTTGTTGCTCTTCTCTGCACTCTTTCTGGAATTCCAACATCTTTCTAGCATCATGGTGACCAAAATTGGAAGTCCCAGTGCATCCAGAGGGCATTAGTTTAATGCACTATAATTTCCTACATATGAACACTATTTAAAAAAGAACTTGAATTGCCATTCTTATTAGAATGTTCTTACAAATGATAATTTATTATGAAGCACGTTTCCTATAAAAATATTTATGAGTAATTACCAGTAAATCAAAATACTATACTTACATTTTGTTTCTCACTTTAGTCAAATTTACAAGTTCACCATAGTTTAACTGAACTTTAATACAAAAGGATTCTTGAAATATCTGATGAAGTTGACTTCTGCGATTACCTGATAAAAAGCAATACTTTTAATTTACAGGTTTTCCAAAGAGTGATTATAAGAAACATATTTTTAAGGGCACATTTGTTAAAGCCATAATAAATTTGTTTGTGACCACAGACTAATTCCAATAATAAATATTGGTTGACTAAAATCCATTAGTAAACCAGATTCCTCATTTCCCCAATTAATACATAAGGCATTGCTTCATCTGCATTCCAATTTTATTTTTACTTTACATTTTAAATGCATTTTTTAACAAAAATTGAACAAAAATTATTAAGAAACCGGACATTACATCTAATGTCACAAATACATGTTTGTTTCTACAGTGGTTAGTATTCTTGGTCAAGTTCTACCTCACTCATCCTCACTTCTAATATTAAAATTATTTATTTACAAATGTATTACATACATATGTAAGTATGTAGATAAGTATACATACAAAATTAATCAACTAGTGATGTACAGATTATTGATGTAAAAAAACATATCCAAAGGCAAAGTTATTTATCTCTCTTAATCTACTTCATTTATTACTGGTATGTATCTCTACCACTGACTGAGCAGGATAAATAGGTCTCTGCTCTGAAGATTTAGCTTTGCCAGAAGACATTAATCGCAGGATTATTTGAGGTCTAAAAGCCAGGCAGCACTTGGATTAAATTCTTACCTGCTAATAATGATAAACATGGTCTCCAAATACTCGATATTTGGACTGACTGACCATGTTTACAAGTAAGGACCTTTTTCTTCATTTGAAAATGAAATGACGGTCTCTGTTCTTTTTGTGTTACCATCATTAGCCCGTAAGAATTTAATTCTGTATGACAGTTGCATTATTTTTGCCTGTCTATGGCTGTAAGTAACAAAGAAAGGTATTCAAATTTGTGTTGATTTCAGTCTGACACCACATCCCAAAATACCACAATTCTGTATTACCATTATCATTCTTATAGTTCAGGGTGAGAAATAATTGTGAAGTAATATATATTTTAACCGATACAACGATGTTAAGTAAGAAGAGGGTTTGCAAATATCAATGGATCTACGTTAACTTTCACCTAGCAATACAATGGCTCAGAAGCAGACAAAAATGACCAATTAGGCAGAAATGCAACAGATGCGGTCTATGTTCGATTTGTTAAAGTGGAGGGGGGGAGGGGGGAGATTTCTTTCAATCTAAAGCCCGGCGCCCAAAGACAGGCGAACAGATCACCGCCTAAATCCATATACCTCGGATAGCCTTGCCGCCTGATGCTTTTAAAGCAGGCCGAAGATCAGCACCCGTAATCCCCCAAGGGTGGCGGTAAACTCGGCAAAGGACTCGTCGAAGAGGTTTGCCTCATCCTCCTCCGAAAAATCTTCGCAGACTGTAAAAGGCCAAACAACCCCAAATCTCCACGCCGTTACCCTCGGTTTGCAGGCAGGCAGGCAGCCGAGGCCGGGCCTCTCAGATTTAAGAGGCGAGGAAAAAAGTCCTGGACACTCACCCGATGACGCCCAGAGATTCAAGGGGCGCCCACAGACCACCCGGCTTCGCGTCATGTGGGCGTGGGGAGCCCACAGCCGCCTTGCCCCCCATAACGAGCTCCTAGCCCAGCCCTCCATGAGCTACGACGGCTTCCCGGGTTACCCGGAGTAGAGGAGCGGCGGGCGGGCTCTGCCAAGCGCGGCTCCACCTCCGGGCTCCTGCTCGCCAATAGGCCTGGCCGTTTCTCGTCTCGGCTGCAGCCTCCAGTTCCGGGGAGGAGATATTTCCTCGCTTTTTGACCTGACCTTCCTCGAAATAGCTTCGGTGCGGAGAGTGGAAGCGCCCCGGCTGGTCGTTGAAGGGAGAGCAGACCGAAGATCCTCGCAAGATTTTCTTCTGACCTTCCAAATCCTCAACAGGACTTCGGTTCGAGAGGCGGGCTGGGCGCCAGAAGGCAAAGCGTAGCAAAGCTTCTTCCCACCAGCCAAGCATATGTGCTCCGTTTTAGTGGGGGAAGGGACGACTAGAGCCCGCCTGAAGCGGCTCTGGGTACAGAAGACTAAAAAAGCGGGAGCCGGTGCAATGTAACTGTAGGGAGAGGAGATTGGGACTGCAATCCCCGGGGAGCTTGGAGTCTTTCAGACCGAGCAGCTTGTCGTGATTGTTGCGAGATTAAAATGAAGAGGAGGCACCCGCGTAGTCCGCCTTGAATTTTTGACAGAAAAGGCGGGCTTATAAATGCAACAATGAAGGAGTAAACAGTAAAGCGAACGGTAGATCCTTTATAGTGCAATGCGTTTGTTTGTTTATTTGTTTTGTCAACAAGTACAAGGAAACAGTAACAGTATAGAAGTAACCATGGACACATGAAAGATGGTATAAATAAATGGATATAAATAAGTAAAACAGCCATAAACACATAAAATGAGTACATATGGATGGGGACAGTAGGACAGGGACGGTAGGCATGCTGGTGAGTTTATGCACACCCCCTTAAGGACCTCTTAAGAAATGTGTACGATCCAGTTTAAGATAAAAGGTTTTGGGGATAGAGGACCTAACAACAGGATCAGGTAGAGTGTTCCAGACATTTACTACTCTTTTGCTCAAGTCATATTTTCTACAATCAAGATTAGAGCGGATTACTTGGGAGTTTCCTCCACATCTCCAGAAGAGAGGAAAAAAAGGATGGGTGGGGGAAGCTGCCGCCATGTTTTTGCTTGCTTCTAAATAACAAAAGCACTTAGACTTATACACCGCTTCGCGTGCTTTTTCAGCCCCCTCTAAGTGGTTTAGTTAGCGTGCAGGTAGTCCTCGATTTACGACCACAATTGAGGCGTAAATTTCTGTTGAGACATTTGTTCTGAGAGTTGTGCCCCATTTTACGAACTTTCTTGCCTCAGTTGTTAAGTGAATCGTTACTAACTTATCAACAGTTGTTAACTAAATCCAACTTCCCCATTGACTTTGCTTGTCAGGTCGCAAAAGGTGATCACATAACACTGGGACACTACAACCCTCATAAATATGAACCAATTGCCAAGCATCTGAATTTTTTTATCACGATTGTGGAGATGCTGCAAAGGTCATAACTTTGAAAAATGGTAATAAGTCACTTTTTTCATTGTCTTTGTAAATTTGAAGGATCACTAAATGAACTGTTGTAAGTTGAGGACTACCTGTATTGCCTCCAACAATGGTCCTCACTTTACTGACCCCAGAAGGATGGAAGGCTGAATCAACCTTGAGCCAGTGAGAATTGAAATGCAGTCAGTCAGCAGAATTAGCCTGCTATCCTGCATTCTAGCCACATTCTAACCACTTGGTCACCATAGCTCTAAATCAACGCACGGCGGGCAAAGGAGCCGCGCTTTGTGGAGGAGGAAGACTTAGGGTGACAGAGATTACCCGGTGGGAAGTAGCTGCACAGGTTATCAATAGGAAGAAGTGCCATGGACTCTCTAGGTAGCTTAGTGAGGCTCTATCTTCTCCAGCAGTTAAAGCAGAGCTCCTTGGCCAAATGAGAGGGGGCAGTCCTGCAGCCAGTCCAGGACAACCTGGAGATGGCTGAGCTTCCTGAGACTCTTCCATGGCGAATTAAGTGTTCTGAGATTGCTTTGTTACTCGGTGGATAAATACTTCAGCTTAGACCGGTTCAGAGGTAAGCTGGCACAAAGGTTGGGTGCATTGTTGTAAGGCTTTGTGAAAGCCAGTGTGTCCCAAATGTGCTTTTCCAAAAGGCAATTGGAGGTTTTTTCCTTGAAAACGTTTCACTTCTCATCCAAGAAGCATCTTCAGTTCTTCAGAACTGAAAAAACCAAGTTCAGCTGCTTTTTGAAAAGCACCTTTGGGACAACCATGACCTGGACTGGGAATTGGGAATCTCCATAGAAAGCAAGCTAATGTTGTGTGTTAGTTAAATAGCAACACTCATCTTCTGGATCCACTTCACTCACAGAAGTTTCATTGGTGACTGGGCTAGTCGCCCTCAGCTTAACCTTCCTCAGGAAGGGGTGGAGGGGATAAATATAAGGGCACAGCAATATTTTTTTTTTAATCTAAGTTAGCAAGCCATTTCAATGCTGGAACAGAAGGTATGTGCAAGGGTGCATTAAGGAAAGCAATAAATTATGTACTATCTCTGATTTTTATCCTGTAGGGCCAAACAAAAAATATCTGCTGCCAACTCCGCAGGGTGTCAGGAAGGGCATCTGGCAAGTGAATGCTACGCTCTATCCAGTCGCCCTGATTCTACCTTAAATTAAGGGATTACAGGGTCGTAAAAAAGATTTTTTTAATAAATTACTGTTATGTGAGTGATTATAAGATATAGAATCTATTGAATTGTTTTTTTATATAGTAAACTACCAGTCTTGGAAACTGGATATATAAAAATATATGAAAACGAAGTATTATATGTAAATAAATGCCTTCTCTGTGACAAAGCAAATGTTGTACATTCCAAATGTCATTTCTCCTCTAAACAATATTATGTGACAATTACATATGGGAGAGGTTAGTGAAGTTGAAAGTTTTCTACTTTTATGAGTCAACATAACCTTGACACTTAGTGTTTGTTTCTCTTGCGTTCTCTTAAAACCCAATAATCTCATTAGTTTCTTTTAAAATGTTAAGCATATGTTGGTATGTTAAAAAGAACAAACTGAAACAGTATTGTAGTTCTTTTATTGGAGCAAGTTAAATACAGAAACAAACATTTAATTTTCCATTATTACAGAACTCTTCTTTTTGGGCCTTATTTTCTTTTTCTAAGTAGGAAAATGGGAGAAATAAAAAGAGGAAACGCTATCTATAAATAGGCTACAAAATGTGTATTACATTCACCTACAATCCTGGAGGTTTGGGGTGTGATTGGTGCTCTCTGAGCTTGGTTGTTTTCTTGCAGACGTTTCATTACCTAACTAGGTGACATCATCATTGCTAGAAAGGAGAGGGGTTGCTCTTGGTTTATATGTAAGTGGCATGCTCTGCAAATGTGAGAGCGTTGTTTTCTTCTTTGTGGTTCCTTGATTATTTACTGTTGTTTACTGTTTGTCAAGTGGTAAACAATACATCAATCAAGAAACTACCAACTGAGAACAAGCGACTAGAAGGTTGCTCAAACAATTGTGGTCACTTCTGGAATCATGCCATATGGCTGCCCAGATCACACAGAACTGCAGAAAGCTCTGGATATCTTCAAAATAAGTATGCGGTGCTTGATGGGGAGGGTGGGGAAGAGGCCCAAGTTGTACCTGGACTTGGTGGGGATAAAATAGGGGGAAACTGGCAGTGTCCCTGCAATTGGTTGTATGGCAAATGACAGGAGGGGCACTGCAGCAGCTCTAACTTCTGGACCAGGTTGTAAGCAGCTTACAGGAGTTCCACTGTAACTTCAATCGCTTAGCAACCAGTCATTAAGCAAGGGCTATCGGTATTATGCACCTGGAAGGTACGATACATGAAGGTGGTTACTCAAAGTACATAGCATGATATTGACATCTTAGTTCCTATTTTTTCAGGTGGCATGTTCATTAGGATTGTATCAACTCTACTTCCCTGAACCCTATAAATTTAGTCTGCACAATTATAAGCTAAATACAAAGATATGCCATTAACTTTTTGAAATAAATGAGAAATTAAAATGTATGTTCCCATCTCTGATAGGAAGATGGAAGATGCTTAAGCCTAGTTTCAACACCAAGATCTCTTTAGAATTCATGTTTACCAAGCAAAAAACTGCTTACTTTAGCATTTTCTAAGATGTTATAAACAGCATTTTTATTTTGCAATCATCATCTTAATTGATAAGTTGTAAGATTGGACCTAGTTAAACTTCTTAACATAAGGTTATTTTAGTGACCTTTATCATTATAATTACAGAAAGAAACTGAGTCAAAAGCAGTATTAATTTCTCCGATCATACGAGGAAGAGTGTTGCAAAGCTATAAACTTGTTTCATGTAAGTTAAAGTTACTTGAACTTACTATTTCTGTTTGGCTAGTCTTGGTATGTCTTACAGTAATTATCAACATTTCATTCACACACAGTAGGATGAAGCATACCATTAAAATAAACCAAAAACCTTTGGGGAATTGACTCGGATTTATCCAAAGATGAAACCCAGAAGTTAAACCACTATGAAGCATTTTACAAAAGAAAAATGCCTTGCAAATAAATATTTAAAATAAATAAAAATAGAAGAATTTAAACAAAAAAATGAACTAAAGAACTTTATTGACATCACAATACATTCAATAGCAATTTAAGAACATTACAGCTGAAAGAGAATGACATATTTCATAGCCTTAGGTAAGCACTACTGTTTTGAAAAATGTAAATACAAAGAATTCCTAGCAAGTACTTAACTCCGAGCAGTGTTTCCAAAAAATACAGCTATTTACAGATCTTTTTGTTAAAAAAGGGGTCAGCTTCCATCTACATAGCCACAACTGTAGCCTCTATAATGAGCCTCTATAATGAGACAAGCCCTTAAAAACTCATGGAATTTTTAAATCATTATGACTAGTGTCATATCATTCCTCAGCGTTTACGACGAGGAGTCATTGATCTGAAAAATAAAGAAAAAGTGGGGGAAATTAAAGGGAAAAGAATCATAAAAAGCATACATTTTAGGCTTAATAACTGTATTTCTTTTTGTTTTAAAGTGATCAAAGGTATCTCCCCATCCCACCAGAAGGATAATCTATGGAAATTAGTTTAATTTGCAAAATATTTATATATATGTTGCAGGCAAGCATGATGAAGAATTGAAATATAAAGAAATATATAAATCAAGCAAAATACTTAAAAGAATACTACCTTGATCGTGATTTAGACTTGTGTTTGCGGCTTGCCTTCTTACCAGACCTTTGAGATTTCTCCATGGACCGTGACCGACTATGCTTTGATTTCTTCGGCTTCTTTTCTTTGCTGCTGCCTCGTGACTCAGAACTGCTCCTTGTGCTAGATTCTGAACCTGAATGCTTTTTGCTCTCTTTGGTAGAACTTTTCTTGCTTTCCTGCCTAGAATCACGCCTTAACATTTTTGAAGACAAGGAATCACTGCGAGAGAAAGTTCTTTCGCTATCTCTTTTTCTTTTTAATCTCTCTTCATGATTGCCAGTTTTACTGTCTTTGTCTTCTTTTTTCTGTTTCTCCCTGCGCTTTTCCTGATCTCGGTCCCTCTCCCTGTTCTTTTTTTTATCTTTCTCTATGCTCCTACTGCGTTCCTTTTTTCTTTCTTGAATTTTGCTATCGTGACTATGTTTGTGCCTGTTCCCGCTTATGCTCCTGTGCTGATCTTCACTTTTATGTCTATCTCGACTCCCACTACAAGTGGAATGGCTAGTAAGTCTATCTCTTGAGTGACTATCACTTCTACGTCTCTCCCAGTTTCGGTCATGGGAAGGACTATGATTTCGTCTCCTCTCCCTTCTTTCTATACTCTTGTGTCTACTAGATCTCTGTCTTTCTCTTACTTTACCCCTGCTCCTGCTCCTTTCTCTTCTATTTCTATGTGAATAACTCCTACTTCTGCTACGCCTAACTTTAGGTGACCTACTGTGACTACGTCTTTTTTTTCTTTTAGGGGAGGAAGAATGTGTAGAGCTGCGAGTGCTACCTGAGCTACTACTATAAGATGAACTACTAGCTGTACTGCTACTGCTGCTACTGCTGCTACTTCTGCTATTATTACTTGAACTAGCACTACTTGTACTTTTTGACCTACTCCTTCCTGCTCTCTCTTTTTCTTTAATTTCTTTTTTGGGTTCGATGTCTGGTGTTATTTCTTTTGGAGACTTTTTCTTTTCACCAAATGCATCCTCCTCCTCAGCTTCTTTCACATCTTCTAGTGGTGAATTGCTGCCTTGCTCTTTACTGGCAAGTTCACTCATCTCTTTTGCCATTCTCTCATTTTGGAGCTTTTCTTCTGTAAAATATAGGCCAAAGAGAAACAGATCCCAAATCATACAAATAAAGTGGAACCGATACGTAACTACACTGTTTCCCCAAAAATAAGACCTCCCCAGATAATAAGCTCCCGCCACCCCCAAATATTAAAACACATGCATAGCCGGTCCCTACCATTTCCTCTGTTTAGGGTTAGGGAGACAGAACTGGAAATCAGGTAAGACAGTAAGAGGAGCCCCGTCTTACTCCACATGCCCCAAAATAATAAGACCTTCCCGAAAATAAGGCCAAGCACTTATTTCAGGGTTCAAAAAAATATAAGACAGGTCTTATTTTCGGGAAAACATATTTTTATTCTTCTGTAACAATGTTAAGATAAAATGTGTTAGA
The DNA here is from genome assembly GCA_036250565.1 of Sibynophis collaris. Taxonomy (NCBI): domain Eukaryota; kingdom Metazoa; phylum Chordata; class Lepidosauria; order Squamata; family Sibynophiidae; genus Sibynophis; species Sibynophis collaris. The sequence continues at coordinate 6,101 of JANHFK010002674.1, read as the reverse complement.
ATAGTAATTCTTCCACAATTGTTCCACGGCAGCAAAAATCACTGGATCACTCTCAGGAGAACATACAGCAGACGCAAGAGAAACCATAACCTGATTTCCTACAATTAGTTTACCATAAGTTCATTAGCTTTGCTTGGGCATATAGTAACACATAATAAATTAGACCTGTGCAGATCATCTGATTAGGTGGTTGTGAAAGGCCTCTATGGATTTGTATCACTAAGGTATAAAACAAGCACATAGCATGGCAGGGCTATTTCAAGGCGTTATCTGTGCATGTGTGCACAAAAGAGGCTGCTGCCCTAACAGTCTCATGAAATGCTACACAGAGTTAACATATTAAGAGGTTAAAATATTCTGCTATAAGCATAAGAGTCCCTCTCCCTATGCATATACACATACCTTCCAGCTGTTTCTCTAGCAGTAGTTGCTGTTCTCTCTCCTTCCTCCAAAATGCTTCTTGTTTTTGCCTGATTCTGTGTCGTAGTTCCTCATCATCAGTATCAGATGACTCAGAGCCTCTGTCACTCCTTTCATCGTCACTGTCTCCTGATCCATAACCACCCAGTCCACCTGCGTGCATAAAGCCTAGTCTATCACGAGGAAAGATTAATCCTGGTTCTTAATATTTCTGCAGGGCAAAGAGGAGTGCATATTGCCCATCTTTCACTTCTTCACTGAAGAAGCCACTTATTCTGGAGGAAGTGCCAATGCTGGTTGACTGGAGTGTTCAAGGCCCACACATCTGACCTGTGGTTCAGTATCTGGTTTTACTTCATCCGGTATAGCTTGCCATGTTTTCCAGCAAGCAATCGCTAAGATTACATACTTTCTGCTCAATATGAGTGAAAAAGCTCTTTACAGAGCCAGTACCAAATGCTTAGAATACATCAGCAAGAAAATAGACTCTGAAGTGCAATGCCTAAGATCTGTCCTTCAAGATATCGTTACAGTGATTTCAGTCAGCTTCAATATCCAGGGCTTTAAAAAGTCCTAATGCCAATCAATTGTCTAATGTTCAGAAAAGACTGTACATTAAAAAGGTACAGATATGCAATAGGAATGGACTTCTCTTCCCCCAAAAGATAGATCTGAAAAACTGGTAGAAAGTAATCTTGAGCATCTGGTTCAGAAGCATCTTTACTTTCTTTCCCAGGTTCTTAATTTTAAAATTATTTTGCAAATACATTTAAACTAACAAAAGAATTCATCATAGTGGTCAAAATAATATATTTATTTAATGTCACAATAATATGACAGCATTATCAATGTTACACTGACATGCAAAGTTTTTACACAATCTATTACAACATAGGATGCAATTCTGAATTTCATATCCAGCATGTTCTAATATCAAGCACTAGCTATGAGAATTCAAAATATGCATTTTGTTGTGTGGGATTTTTGGCAAGACAAAGTAGTAGGTGTTATTGTGGTGTTTTTTTTAATTTAAACATACACTAACACAGTAAAGTTTAAAAATAATAATAATACAAATCATTCCAGTCCATTGTATTTTAGATACCATATTAGATATCTGGCCAAAAACACCCAACCTCCAACCTCAGGGAAGGCTTGCACAGAAAGAGTACTACAGATTTCAGTATAACTTTTGTGAGATAAGTCCTAAGTTACTTGATGCTTGTCTAATGCATATTGGATAGTTTCACTCTTGTTTCAATACATATTTAGGAATGCAAGCGACAGCTCTCCCCATTAAGTCCCTCTCAAAAATCAGGAACATACTTACCAAGTCCAGTGAGGGAAGCCAATGCACTGGACTGTGCCAGCTGTTTTGCAGGAGCTTTGTATCACATCAACAACAGGAACAACATGTTAACACAAATAGCCACGTTTTCATAGTCATGAGAGTCTATGGTATTGTTAAATCTACTACTATTGCTGTTTTGTGGAGGAGAGAAAAAACATTAAACACGTATCATCCATTGAAAGCCCAGTAATTTCTGGCCATGATTGGTTAGAAATTTAAACTGTAAATTAATAATGGATACAATTAAAAAGGCAGTTCTTTAGAGTAAGGCATTAACAGATTAATACATTTTACCTGCAATCAGTATATTAATTAATTTATTCAGAGTTATATGAAATAAGATTTTGAAAAGCTGAATAGCAGGATCACAAAAACATTTAATTATACAAGTTTGACTTATAGGAGGTTTTTTGCTCATCTAAATTTCAACTAGAAAATTCTTATTTAAAAATTCACCACAATTTTTAAAAAGTTAAATTGAAAAAATGAAATATTTAACACTATAAACTGCGGACAACAATATATGATTACAAATGAATTTTTGGAACTTTACATTTAAATTATTTTAGGTACAGATATTATATATGAACATATGCTTATATACTTTAAACTATTACAAGACATGCACAAGGGCAATTAATGAACCTATTAGAAGCCTAAACATACCTTTTATTGCTTTACGATGGACATCTTTAGCCACAAAATAAATTTCTTCATTGGTGACATCTAGGAGAATTTCTGTCAGCAACATTTTTGTCAGCAACATCTGAACAAATTTAAAGATAAACATTCATTCAGATGCTATTCTCAATTACCCCATCTCAGTTCTTGAAAAAGAAATAGCAAAGGATTTGCTAACAGTAAAAGAAACAGCATATTTATGCCAACAATAGTTATATGGCATCCTACACAAAACACCAAGTTAAAAAATGTTCCACAGTAAACCCTCATTGTAACAGATCTCAATTTAGCACACCAATAAAATTTCAATTTAGCAACAGTTGCTTTATGTCTCCATTAGAATAACTTGACTAAAGAATAGCAGTTTTTCTGAATATCTAAGGATGGAATCTTTAACTGATTTATTTCAATAACGGTTAACAATCAAACGAAACCTTCCTAGTTAAGCTTAAATATATTTCTTTCAAATTACAAATTTATAATTAGATTTTATCAATTAAGTTTAAAAACATTAGAATTTAATACAAAATTATTTTTTCTTAACTATGGCTCCTATTATATCAACAGTCAAATGTATGGCAAATACAGTGATCCAAAAGTGAATTGTACCATCTGAAAATCCTTTTCTTCCTCTGTCATTTCTGGTTCACTCTGCTCCTCCTGAGCAGTTGGAGATGGGCTTCTGGTGACTTTTCCACTACTTATAGCCTCTACGTTATCAAAATCCTCTTCTTCATCACTATCCTATAAAACAACAACAAATGTAGCTCTTCAACAAGGAACTTTCATATTTCAAATGTCGACTATTCACACTGACAAAATCAAAAAAGATATTGATGCAAAAGGAAATGACAAGGTTCAGGTCTATTTTGCCTTACCAAGACTGCCTGACATGTTCCATTATTTTGCAAGAACAAAGCCAGTATTTTGGGCAGGACCTTGCAATTAAAATTACCCATCTGTTTTAGAAGCCTGACAAATTAGGAAAAGTATGGACAAACTACTGCCTGTGCTACCAACAACGTTGGTAAAATACAACATTATTTTCTAAAAAAAATATTAAAATGAAGCATTTTAAATATGCAAGCTTGTACATACTGTACAGGAATTTTCCCACTTACAAATTTACTTTTCTGTGGTAACCGAGGTCCACCCTCTTCTCCTGGTTCTGTAATTTCCTTCTTTTCCTTTTTAGACAGTTGAGAACGCTGCTGTTCCATTCTCTCTTTTTCTAGCTTCTTCTGTTTTTCCCTTTCCATCTTCTCTAAGCCCTCACGAATCCAAGCAGGTAGAGTTCTACGTTTAACAGCATCTACAGCATCATAAAAAAATTACTTAATAAATGCATACTTTCTGAGCCCTATCAGGGTTTTTAAAAGTTAACCGTCTCTAATAGGTTTTATAATTCTTTCCATGGGCCATATCGGAGAACATTTGTTAGGCTGTAGCTGAAGGTCCATAAGTTGTTCTATTTAAGATGAAGCACAGATAAGTGAAATTAAGTACAGTATGCATAACTCTGTTATGGGCCATGAAACTCACTGACCAACTTGTATTTTCAAAATGTGTGTATCACATGCATTAAACTAAATATGCTGAAGACATACCAATTTGAGGGGGTTCCTGTTTCACGGGCAATGTGATCGGCGATCGCTGGCGATCTCTAAATGCTGGCCTTTCCCTTCGATTTTGAGGAGGAGCAGGAGGTGCTGGAGGTCCTGGGGGCCCTGGCGGTCCAGGCTGCCAGTAAGGTGGATGAAACCCACCTTGAGGTGGACCAAAAGTGGTCCCATGCTGAAAAAGTAATGAAGTTCATTTTTCTTTAACTCAATGCTAGATTCCCCTAACAGTTTCTCAGTAAAAATGGAAAAGAAAAGAAAAAAGAGAAGAGAAGAGAAGAGGAAAAGAAAAGAAAAGAAAAGAAAAGAAAAGAAAAGAAAAAAAAAAAGGACTTGATCTCCGAATAGAATATTTTTTGTTTTTACTAGAGAATCTGGAGTACTTTAGTGAGAACGCAAAGATTAATGAAACAAAAAGGGATTTTTGCCATTTAAAAAGTAATTTTGTAAAAGTCAAGCCCATGCTGTATTATACTATGATATTAGAAAGTTTTAAAAACAATATATAATATGGAGTTGGAATCTTCCATTGAGGAAATAGAGACCCAAGAGATCTATAGGAACATAAATATTTTTTTTATTTTATTGGGAGTTTGGCATTTATTTCTAGATCATTAGGATATACCTAATATTCTTATCTCATTTTTCTGAAGTAATTTTGACAGGCAAAAGGAATTAAATCACATGCTCTTCTAATGAGCTGATGATACTATATGTTTTTTCTATTATATAAATGAATTATCATGCATGTGCAAGCGAACAAATCTAAGTAATTTATTCGGTCAGATTCTCATGATCAATTCTCACTTCTTAAGCAAAAATTGACATATTTTATTTAAGTAAGTAAATAACCTCTTTATGGTTGAAACAAGGGTCAGCGACCTGTGGCTCTGGAGCTGCATGTGGCTATTTCACTCTTCCACTGTGGCTCCGTCACTCAAAATATGCGTCACAACAGCCAACGTGTGACACTCACCAGCACGCAATTTATTTAGCTTTTCAACCCCCGGTAGGCCAACAATGGATAAATCCAAGAAAAGAAAAGTTTCAGAAGGAAACAGAACGTTTAATTCAACTACATAAGCTAGTTTTGTGGCCACTCAAGAAATAGCCAGGCACAGGAAGGGTTTTGTGGCTCCTGGTGTTTTGTTTTCTGAGGGAAACAGGTCCAAATGGCTCTTGAGTGTTTAAGGTTGCAGACCCCTGGGTTAAAGGATGTGTTTAACATCATAGTATTTGAGCTGTCAAATACTCAAGTTTATAATGCTGGTCATTAAGAGCATGATGTACATGAATTAAGCACATTGGTTTCTTTTAATGAAAGATAATTGTAAGAAGACTGCCCATACTGTTTTTAAAGGATTTGTACAATCAATCATTTTTTGTCTTTTTTAAAAGTATTTGCATATTACTGAAATCTGAATATAACCTTTTTTCAGAGTATGTGTGAGGAGGAAACAAGCATTCTTTTAAACATGAATCATGATTTCAGGAAATAAAATCTAGTCATTATCAGAAATAAAATCATCTAATGTTTTTCTAATGATTTGGGATTTTCTCTTATAATTTTTAAGTGCTATCAGCTCTTCTAGAAATATGGATTTAAGAAATGAATTCATTTCAGTTGTGGGGTATTATGCTAGTTCACCTCCTCGGAGTGCACCCTGGATAGCACAGTAGTGTGAACCAAACGACTAGCAACAATTGGCAGCCAGACTACATTGAAGAATTGGCAGTTAGTGACAGTTGGCAGCCAGACATCTTTGTAGAACTCCTGGCTCTCTATATACATGGCAACGGATTAAATTCTACTCCTGCCTGCTGGCTCCCCAGCTTGAGCCACATTGCACCACCAGCTCTATGAAGGCCAGAAGCCTTAGTGAAGGAGTACAACAAAATTATCTAACAACTTTGACATCAACACATAGTGGAAAACTAAATGGGCTGCTGAACGCCCAGATACAGGCAGTTACATAGATGACCCTACACAAAAGGTGCCAGGTTTTGACCTTCCTTGCCAGCACTGATCA
>JANHFK010002672.1:156379-166470 GCA_036250565.1 Sibynophis collaris | reverse complement strand
GAACAATTAATCAGTGGAACAACTTGCCTCCAGAAGTTGTGAGTGCTCCAACACTGGAAGTTTTTAAGAAGATGTTGTTTAACCATTTGTCTGAAGTGGTGTAGGGTTTTCTGCCTAAGCAGGGGATTGGACTAGAAGACCTCCAAGGTCCCTTCCAACTCTGTTATTCTATTCTATAGTAACAAACTAGTTCCATTAGCAAAACTGAAAGTCAAAAGTTCATTTTTTTCTGTCTCAAGAAAAAAGTCCAGAAGCAGTTTTCAAAAAGAAACAAAACTGAATATATTATTTTCTCTAGTTAAAACAGTCAATTTTGTCATCTCTGCTAGCTTCATCACTTTTTCGGGCCTCTGTATGATTTTATAGAAATCTAGTGTACACAAGGATGCACATAAATTGAGTTTAATCTTCCTGCCCTGCATTATCTACTGAAAAACATTGCCTCAAAGTTATTCTTGTTCACAATATATGCATATGTGTTTGTGTGCATATATTATACATATACACATAAACACATGTATAACAAAAATTGTCATCTGGAAATGGGATTTGAAATATTTTCAATTTGTCTTGGATTTCCTGTGACCACTATGTGTAAACATGTAAAGTTCCCATTTTGATCCTAAATCTTGTTATGTTAAAAAAAAAATCAAATCTCTAGCAAAAATGTCCTATTTTATTTGACTTATTTTCTTTAGGTCAGTAAGAAGGATGCCTTTCCTTGAAGATATTTCTGCTGATGTGATTCTACCTTCTAGTTGTTTAATTAATAACCAGGCAATCAGGTATTACACACATTGATTTTTGACATTTGAAATACAATGTTAATTTCCACTTTGAAAAATAAAAAGGCAAAGCAGCAATAGCTACAAAACATTATAATTTAATAGGCACCTTTAATTAATAATCTTTTTTGCTCACTAGACATATTTTTTGCAAGTTCACCAGCAGGATAAAACTATTAAAATACGATAAAAGAATTTCTGCTTTAAATGTGCAAATAAATAAACGACAAGTAGCTATAAAAGTGGTGGTATCTGAAGTTCTCAAGGAAATGTGAAATGCTTCAGTAACAAAGGGTACTTAACTTCAAGCAAGACTGCTATTTGTGTGAGGCAGTATTTTCATTTCAGATAATCTTGATTATTGAGGAACCTTCATTGCTACTTTAACAGAACAATAGAATAACAGAGTTAGAAGGGACCTTGGAGGTCTTCTAGTCCAACCCCCTGCTGAAGCAGAAAATCCTACACCATTTTAAACAAATGATTGTCCAATCTCTTCTGAAAAACCTCCACTGTTGGCGCACCTACAACTTCTGGAGGCAAGTTGTTCCACTGATTAATTATTCCCCAATTGTCAGGAAATTTATCCTTAGTTGTAGGTTGGTTCTTTCCTTGATTGTTTTTCATCCATTGCTTCTTGTCCTGTCTTAAGGGGATAATAGGTTGACACACACACCCCACCTCAGCCCCTCAAACATTGGAACACTGCTGTCATGTCACCCCTGGTCCTTCTTTTGATTAAACTAGATATACCCAATTCCTGCAACCATTCTTCACATACTTTAGCGTACAGTCCCCTAATAATCTTCATTGCTCTTCTCTGCACTGATTTTCAGTTAATGCCAACTGTGCATCTAGGATTTGTGCAACTCAAATATCAGGTTTCCCTGTTTCAGGCAGCAGAGATGCTCTTGGACGTAGGCAGAGGTGCCTTCTACCCACGCATCTTCATAGCAGAGTTACAATATGACAAATGTCCATTTCATAATCTAGATTAAATCTTGCTTGAATATAGGGAAACTATTTTTATGAGAAAGGTTAAAGCTTGTTGAACAGCAAAGTTGCTGCACCATGACAATGTTGAAATTAGATATAAGGATCAGGGAAAATGTTTGGTAAAATTTCCAGAGGTGACAATTATATTTAAATAAATTTAAAGATGCTAGGAGAAAGACTGGTGCAAGGAAAGTAATGGAAGAAGGTGAAAATGGAACTCTGTTGTGCATGAGCTACCTTTTTCTGTTTAATCTAATTTTATCTGCTTACATATGGTGTCCATGTGTGCAATGCATGCATGCATGTGAAGGGTAAAAGGATCTCCATTGGCTTAATCTTTGGCGGGGTGGTACAAGCAGGAATCTGATGTACTTAATAATTGCACCTGCCACAAAACAACTTTCTGGATAGAAATGTGTGTAGGTTATGTATAGACTGTAAAAAAAAGTAGGGAAGTAGAGAGAAAGAGAGAGAGAACTGATTTAACATGTTGGAAATATACAGATTTTGAACTCTTTTATTTCCAATGCTATATATGAGAGTGAAAAGAAGGATGCGTGGGAGTAAAGTACATTATCATTACAGTTACATTTTGTCATAGATTTTGTTATATTGCACCAGGAATGTTTTTTGTATTGTTAATTGTAAAACTGTTCTAGCCCACATCTCATCCAACTCAAGGTGGCTGAAGCCTATTTGAAAGAACTAACAAACTTCCAAAAACATAACCCAATTAATGTCTCATCATAAAAGGAGAAGCTATAATACAGCTTAATTCAGAATCTATTAAAGCAGAACAGTAATCAGCAGTTGATACAAAATCCTACAAAATAGCACCAAAGGCTCCACTCAGCAGGGATGGAGAACAGATAATAGCCTTCACAACAATTGTAAAAATTACATGAAAGCAGTAGGAATGGCAGACTGTACCTGTTTCATTTATTTGTCACAGTTAAGCTATTTTTGTGGGTTTATACCCTATACTAATGCCCTCTTTACACAAAGAACATGAGCAAAATTTTCAGAAGGAAAGTGCTTGTTGTTCAGGAACAATATTCACATAACAAAGTTATGAGAGAAGCTGTATAATGCAATTCTATGCATATTTCTTTAGAAATAAGCCCCACTTGTAGTTAGATATGGAGATGGCAGAACTCTGTTAAAAAATTAATTTATTTTAGTGAGGGCAACAAGAAAAAAATAGATTTACATTTACATCGCCATCCATCACTCATTCACTGAGTTTTACACATATGTCCTTATCATCTTTTTCTGTTAATATATACATAATACTTGAGCTAAAAAGATGATTAAAGTTACACTGTAATTTACAGTAAACCCTCAGAAAGCAGATCCCTTGAAAGGAAAACTATACTTCCAAAAGCCTTTTTGTAGAAGCTAAATTGGAAAAAATGAACTTGTTTTGATGTGGATATTAGGGCAGAATTGTGTTGTAATTTGCTAATGTAATACCAACAAGCTGTCTCTGATGTGAAATTAGATGTGAATGACAAATTATGTTGACCATTAACTGTGCACTAAAAAGCCAAAGTGCTTTGTTGATGCGTTCTTTGAAACTTGGACATCGGTAGTGGTGTTGAATAATTATTAATGGGCATTGTAGTTTAGTATTTTGCAAACTCAGTAGCTGGGAATCTTAATTCAACATTCAATCTTTATTTACAGAAACCAACATTTTTAAATTTGTTGCCTTTCCCAAAAGGCCATCTCCAGAAAACTGGAGTTTTCACAGACTTTGTGCTCAATTTAGTGTGCAGAAAAGACAACCTATGCATCACGGCACATGTACATAAGTTCAATTATCAGCCTTTTAAGACAGGGGCATGTTGTTTCATTCTTATGGGTACACTAAGGATTGAATATAGTGATGTAACCATTAATATAACTCTAGACAAGATGAAAAAAATACGTTTCTTAGAATGGCTTCTAGCAGTGCAGTATTGATTTGCAACAACTAAGTTCCACTTTGTTAGTGGTAGTGATGCAAGCCAAAAAAAATTAAAAAATCAATTGTGGGAGAGAGAAGTCATATGGAACTAGCAATGGTATGAATACAGAAAGGCTATTTCATTGTAATGTCATTCCAAAATTTGCATTTAAGAAAGAGAGAAGAGGAAAGTACCCCAGTTTCCATATCATCGTGGTAATTAAGGTCTCATGATGTAGATAATATCTTCATGCTCCTAGGTACATAGAAAATACACATAAATTTTCTGTTCTTAGATTCAAGGTAAGGAAGATTTACTATCAGATGTGACTGGAATGTTCAGGAGAAAATAGCTTCTATAATTTACTTGTACAATTTCTGCAGCTCCCATCAAACCAGGTTTATCCTACTTTCTCTGTTCAAGGCTCTAAATCTCTTTCAACAATGCCTTTGAATAAAGTGATAATTCTGCATTGTTGCACAATATCTTAAGCTGGAGAAGTCTTTTATTTCCTCAGACTCTTTTCCACAACTAAACCTCACTGGATGAAATTAAATATTATGCATTGTATAGTGGGACACATTTTTAAGCTACACAAGTATTCTATGCTTTCTTTCATTGTTCATAGACTTTGAACAGATCTGAAGCATATTAGGCTTTCCTGAAATCATATTTCTTGTAGTATTGGAATTTAACATAAAGGAAACAAAGAAGCCCCCAAATTCTAATCATTTAAAGATGATAGAACACTGGAACATATTAAGTATCTATTTTTTCATTCACTTGTCAGTAATAAAACACAAAATATAACATTCTACATTGAGATGGAGCATTTCATACATGCACACACACACACACGCACACACACACACACAAGAAATGTAGACCCAGATTTTGAACAAAGTCAGTAGGTACATCTCTTTATTGAACAATTGGAAATTTTTTGGGGGGAGGGCAATGACTAATGTCTAGAAAATATTAAAACAAAAACATCAAAACCAAGGTAATTTGTTTAAGAGAATAAAATGGCAGCTAGACTCAATGTTAGTATAATAACAATAAATCTCTCTCAAATTTCTTTGCACTGCAAGCAACCAGACTGCCCTTTTCAAAAGAGATCATTTTTCTTCAACTTGTTCAAAAAAGGTGTCAGTCTAATAAATTTCTTTTTGTGTCTTGGCCACCAGAACAACTATTGCTCTATAATAAAGAAATATCTGACAAAAAAGGTCAGTATTTGTAGGTTTCCAGACAGCAAAGATATTTGAAAACTTGTCCTTATCTCATTCCTTTTTAAATTTGCTTGCCTATCCAAATATATGATATGTTTTAGCTATTACTCTGCTATTTCTTCTAGTTTTATCTCAATAGCATTATAATTAAGTGTTCACACTGGTAGCAGAAGAAATGAAATACTATTGATGGGCAGTGTGATTTGAGGAAATGAACAAAATTACTAGAGTCTGCTGTTATGAAGTTCCTTTTGCTCAATTTGGTGACATGTAGATCTACATGAAATAGTGTCATCTCTAAGAAAAAAGCTAACATTTCACTGTTTTCTAGCAAGATTTTGCCGAATAAATTACCGTGAAGCAAAATTCACATGGCTGAATAGCTGAAATGTCAGCCTTTGCAGAATACATTTTTTTAACCAATCATCCTTTAATATTCAGATCCAACTGGATTTTGACTTAGAATTTTTTAACTGGGAAATCTTACTACAAGGTGATTCTCAGTGTTGTCATTGCATAATCACCCTGTAAATTTTGCCATGTCCTGAAAAAAATAGTTTTATTTTCTCTAACTTTATGCTGTCAGTTGCATAAAGGTGTATATGCAAGATCACGTAGCAATGCTAAAGAGGGAGAAAAAAATAATTTTGATGACTTTTTCCAAAAGTAATTTTTGTTACTTTTCTCAAAAGAATATTTTTCCAGGCCATTTGTTTTCCTTTTTTCTCTTCTTCTCTACTGAAATCATGTTATAGTAGTCAGAAGTTTGAGCTGGCAGTTTTTGTTATATTTGTTTATTGTATGTCTTATAGTTCACGTCAGTGGTGAAATCCAAATTTTTTTACTACCGGTTCTGTGGGTGTGGCCTGCTAGGCATGGTGTGGCTTGGTGGGTGTGGCAGAGGAAGGATACTGCAAAATCTCCATTCCCTCCCCACTCCAGGGAAAGGATATTGCAAAATCTCCATTCCCACCCCACTCTGGAGCCAGACAGAGGTGACATTTGTCAGTTCTCTGAACTACTCAAAATTTCCACTACCGGTTCTCCGAACTATTCAAAATTTCTGCTACCGGTTCTCCAGAACCTGTCAGAACCTGCTGGATTTCACCCCTGGATTTAGAGAAAAATTGGCTCAACAGAAAATTGGTTGCCTTTAATGCAACGGGCTAAGCAAGCCACAATGGCTTGATTCACACTATCGGTTTAAGTCTAAAGCATCCTGGGTGAAAGCATAGTCTGAGAGATAATCCAATTTCAATTCAGAATACTGTAGAGCTGGAAGGGACCTTGGAGGTCTTCTAGTCCAACCCTCTTCTCAAGCAGGTGATCCTATACCAGGGATGCCTAACCTTTTTGCCGTTGCGTGCAAAAAGCGGGGGGAGTGCAGGGGGAGTCCGCACGCACGCTTGCCTACACCCATAATTCAATGCACCCTGCTCCCCCCCATGCATGGGCACGCAACCCCCACGCACTCCCCCTGCTTTCGGCATGTGATGTCACAGTGGCCCAGGTAGGCTCATTTTTCACCCTAGAAAGCCTCTGGAGCCTGAGGAGGGTGAAAACTGCCTTCCCCACCCTTCCAGAGGCCCTCAGGAGGCCAGAAACAGCCCGTTTCCAGACTTCCAGTGGGACTGGAAGGCCTGAAAATCAGCTGGCTGGCACATGCATGCACACTGGAGCTGAGCTAGGCCAACGCTCGCGTGCCCACTAATATGGCTCCACGTGCCCCCTGTGGCACGTGTGCCATAGGTTCGCCATCACGGCCCTATACCATTGCAGACAAGTGGCTGTCCAGTCTCCCCTTAGAAACCTCCAGTGATGCCAAACTCATTGCAAAAGTTTTATGTTATCTATGTACTTAGTGGTGAAAACCTGGGTTCTCTTAGAAAAGAGATACCAAATTGGGTGAACCCACAATGCTCCTGGTGTGTACAGCAGCCATTGCTCCATCTCCAGTAGAATAACTTGGAGGAATCACACTTACACACACAAACACCACATTTGACTCCTCCCAGATACATGAACGTCTTCTTCTCCCTTGGATGCCAGGCTTACCAAATTTATTGGAAGAAGAGAAACTGATGATGTTTAAAATGTCTTGAAGAGAAAGCAAAACCAGATACAGTGCAGAGTCAATATGAAATGATTGGGAAGAGGATTGGATTTCACCTAAAACGGTGATCCCTCCTGGCTTTCCAGATTGTGTGAACTCACGCATTGTGTTTCATAAAAGATGGTTTAGGTCTTAGCATATAGATTCATCCAGCCAACTGTGGCTAAGCCAATAAACCAAGGATAAACAACCGCAGCATCCTTTCTAATCCCATAGAGATGTGATCAATAAGTCAAAAGGCGAATAATTATTCTGCTTGTCCTGCTGCTGCCAAAAGCTTTTTAAAAACGTGACTCAATCATGGAGGAGAAGGATCCTTTCTTTCTTAGGCAGACCAGATAGATGAGGAACTGTGGTTTGCAGAATGGATTCTTGCTATTTTAAATGGCAAACACAGCCCTGACCTTTAAAATACTTCAGTACACTGGCCTTACAACGGATACAGAGGGGAAACCAACATTAATTCAATCAGAAGGTAAAAACAAAGAGCTGAGACACACACAAATACACACACACACTCACAAACACCCCGGGTGGCACATCAGCTTATTAAAGAGTTCAAAAGTTCATTGGAGGAACGATTCTCGTGGGCTGCATAAGAAGACGAAAAATAAATAAATAGTTCAGCAGAAAAAAGGCTGAATCCATTCTTTGGCGTCGCTGTGTTGGTTAATTTGTGTCTTGGTGTTTTATTTTTATCCTCTTGTGGCAGTCACGTTACTGTCCCAATCTTGTAGCCACAAAGAGCTCACAACTTGCTTCTGAATAGCTCTCCATCAATAAAGAGGATATGAAACTCAGACAAGGATGCTCCCAGGCATGGCTGACAAATATCATGTTGTCTTGTGTAGCGAGATAAACATTTTAGGAGCCCCAAGCCTAAAGCTGTGTGATCTGGAAGCTGTATCTCAGCATCTTTGCAGATTCCTGGGAAGATATGGAGACAATGCAGTGAACACGTAATCAATGAATCAACCAATCAATCAATCAGAATAGAGCTGGAAGGGACCTTGGAAGGCTTCTACTCCAACCCCCTGTTCAAGCAGGAGACATTTGAGACAAGTGGCTGTCAAGACTCTTCTTAAAAACCTCCAGTGATGGAGCGCCCACCATTTCTGGTTGCAAGCTGTCCCACTGGTTAATTGTCCTCACTGTTAGGAAGTTTCTCCTTAATTCCAGGTTGCTTCTCTTCTTGTTTAGTTTCCAACCGTTGTTTCTTGTCTTTACTTCTGGTGCTTTGGAGAATAATTTGACCTCCTCCTCTTTGTGGCAGCCTCTGAAATACTGGAATACTGTTATCATGTCTAGTCCTTTTCTCTAGACTAGCCAAACCCAAATCCTGCAGCCGTTCTTCGTATGTTTTAGTCTCCAGGTCTTTGATCATCTTAGTTGCTCTTCTTTGAACTTTTTCCAAAGTCTCAACAACTAGAAAAGATTTATGGAAGACTTGGATATGATAAGTGGGATGAGATTATTACATGCCCCCCAAAATGGGAAGACTCTGAAATACCTTCACTAGAAGAATGGTAATTAGTGAAGATGACAGAATTTGTAGAAATTGCAAAATTTACTTCCTTCATTAGAGAAAAAATAAGCTGTATTTGATAGTGATTGGAAACCGTTTATGGAATTTTTGCTGCAAATGGAAAAAATGAACTTGTGGTTTGTGGGTTTAGCATAGAATATGAAAGGCAAATATTGAAATTTAAATTTGAAAGGATGTCTACAATAGAAAAAAAAAGTGCCTTTGCAACAGCCAAGAGGTAGAGACACTGGGCAAAAGTCTTCTGATTTGAAATTTTCTGTTCTGCGCACGTAGTCCTTGATTTACAATCATTCACTTAGCGATCATTCGAAGTTAGAACAGCACTGAAAAAAAGTGACTTATGATCTTTTTTCACGTTTATGACAGTTGCGGCATCCTGCGGTCATGTGATCAAAATTTGGATGCTTCGCAACTGACTCGTATTTATGACGGTTGCAGTCTCCTGAGCTCATAGTAGTAAAGACTATGTCCCATACAGTCCGTTTTGGATGCAGGTAAATGCAGGGTGTGTGCAGAAGCTCAGGAAGGATGAAAAATGAGCCTACCGGAACTTCAGGAAGGCCAGAAACAGACCCGTTTCCTGCCTCCAGAGGGCCTCCGGAGCCTGGGGAGGCCGTTTTCGTCCTCCCGGAGGTTCGAGGAAAGCCTCCAGAGCCCGGGGAGGCCAAAAATGCGCCCCCGCCATGGGGCAGGAGACCAAATAAGCCACACCCACCATGGACACGCCCATCCAGCAACTGGGCAGAGGACCCCTTCTTAAAATTTTTGAAGCCCACCCTTGCGCAAAAAGTCATAAAATGGGGCAAATATCACTTAACAAATGTCCCGCTTAACAACAGAAAAGTTGGGCTCAATTGAAGTCGTAAGTCAAGAACTATCTGTATTAATGGCCTTGCCAGAGGGATCTAAACTCAACTCGAGTTTTTATTATCCAATAGGAATCACGGCTTCAACCCTGCACTAGAAACCACAAAGATGTGCAAATGATGAAATGTGTGTTGTGACATCACATTACAAGCCTTGGCCCCTTGTGTTTCTCTTCTAATATTAGGGCAGCTGCATAAATCACAAGGTTCGTATCATGACATCCCAATCTACACGTAGCCACTTGTCCTTCCTTTCCTTTTTCCTGCAGGTTTGTTTTCCCCAAATAATTTTGGATGGCAACACCAAACTAGGGAAGAAATTCAATCAATCAGAAAAGAGGTCAAAGGAACCTTGGAGGTCTTCTAGTCCAACCCCCTGTTCAAATAGGAGAGCCTAGACCAGTGATGGCTAACCTTTTTGCCGTCGGGTGCCAAAAGCAGGGGGAGCAGGGAGTCGTTGTGCTTGAGTGTGCCCACACCCATAATTCAATGCTCCAAACCCCCCGCACATACGCGCGAGACACCCACCCCCACTCCTTCCGCTTTTGGCACACGATGGCAAGGTGTGCCCGGTAGGCCCATTTTTCACTCTCCCCTGGCTCCA
>JANHFK010002672.1:107026-119281 GCA_036250565.1 Sibynophis collaris | reverse complement strand
GCAACACTACCTTTTTTTATAAAATAGGTTATTGCACTGAACAATACATTCCCCGTTCGTTCAAAATCTGACCCTCCATAAGACCATTTGTAAAATTGTTCGTGACAATTTACTTTGATAGAATTTATATTTAATCTCCTGACATTCATTCCCACTCATTCTCTTACAATCCTTTTCCATCAGCATTTCAACTCATCTTCTACCTTGACCCTCCCAAATTCACCTTGATATGTATCTGCTGATTCAATCTATCACTGAAGGCCTTTTTCTTATGACATAATGTAGTCTGCTGTAGTCTGTCTTTTTGTCTATGTTTTTTTAAATGTTGTTAGAAGTCTTTCTTGGAGATATTGAAAATCTGTGTAGAAAGATGACTTTCAACAAAGCTTTCCTCATTTAAATTATGAGGAAGACAGATTAATAAATTCTCTCTCTCTCTCTCTCTCTCTCATATATAAATATTCCAATACAGATTAAAATACACATATGGTTTAACAGTTCTTTTAAATATCATCAGTTCTTTTTTTCTTTAGGGAATTAATTTTATTATGCCTTTAATCATCATTTACATAGAAACATCATGATTACCATAAAAATAAACAACATTGGGTGAATATTGGTTAATCCATGGCTTCAAAGTTCAAAAATGGATTATAGTGAGTCATTCTGTGCATAAATATCACTGCCAAGACACAGAGAGCAGATTTACTTCAGTCATTAACCAGCATGGCAGCAAAAGAGGCTCAGTTTTCCAGATTTGTTCCAAATGAGATATTGTAAGCCTGACTTATTTATGCATCCTCTGATGTTAGTTATTTACTTCCAGAATATCTAATGGTGAAACTTAACTTGGTATTTTGCGTTTTAAGTCCAGGGATACTTCTGTTTTAAAGAAACTGTTTTCTCAAACCAAAAGAAGAATATGCAATACTGCAGTTGAATTCTGAGATTCATTTTTAAACTTCCCAAACTAGCCTCTAATCCTGAAATTTGCAAGTGTTATTCAGGTGGTAATCCTTCTCAGCTTTTTCAAGATCAGTCAAGGTTGGCTGGGTGGTGCCAGCTGCTGTTGGTTATTCTGCTTCAGAAGCCCTAAAATGCTGAAAATAAAATAAATATAAAACAGGTGCTCTATAATAATTATTTGTATCCTGAATTTCTTACTAAGGCAACTTTCTTAACTTCTATTTAAACCTTCAGGAAAACAAGCTAAAATAAAATTTCAGCCATCTTCTAGTCAACTTTATTCAGCATGAATACAGTACATCCTCCATGAATTTATCTTGTGACATATTTCTGCTTTTAACATACTTTTACAAATGGTAATTCACAAAATGCAAATTACACTCCGTGGTTTCCTGCCTTATAATAATGAGGAAATGGTTCAAGGTCTCAATGTAAGAAATGAATGTTAGATTGCATTTCTTTTTGATTTGAAAAAAGAATCAAAATTTGGAAATCTCATGTTTTCCAGCTGTCCCTTGAGAACATGTTTTTGAGATAAACAAAAAGTTGCAAGAGCTAGCCATTTAAACCCAGAAACCCCAATTTCAAGAAATAAACTCTACTGAGAGATTTGAGCGAGTGAATTGTGCAATTCAACCTGTAGTTGCCCCTTACCTGCACCTAGCTATCACAAAGCTTCATTTACTATTTTAAGTCTGGTCTGACTGAAAGAAAATATTTCTGCAAGTTCCTAAATATTCTCCTGGGAAGTCTGTTGCACAAATCCAGCAGTTCTATTATTGCTTCCTGATCTATATTTTATTTCTTGTACAGCACTCATTCAGGAAAAACAAGTTTTTTTCAAAGCAATTGCTCTTATCTTTGTATTTTGATACAATTAACCAAAGATGAAAAATATATATTCATCTAGAAGAAACAAATGCAAACTTTTTCATGGAAAAGACAAGAACATGGCAAGATTGTATGACTATTCCTCATATTCACATACAAAAGGGACTGAGGTGTAATGGTTGAGGGCCTTCACTAGTGCTTCTTTTTAAGCAGAAAAGCCAGCTGGCTGACTTTAGCCTAGTTACCTTTAGCCTGAATATCCCTTAGCCATAGACTGGGAAGTCAAAAAACATCTGTCCACCAATCTGCACCAAACTGCTAAATTACAGTCCATACCCTTCAGACAAGAGATCTTCTTCATGCAATGGACTGATTCATGATGATAATGATGATAACAATAATATACACATATGCATAAGCATATTTGTTTGACTTGCTTTCTACCTCATGCAAATTATTCAGTTTCTTGGAGACCTACAAATAAAATAAAGCAATCCCTTGAAAGCAATAAAATATAAAACAATAGTATATAACATAAATATCTAAACTCAAATGATCTAGCATCAGAACTCCAATATGTTCCAAAAGAGTTCCATCTTCAGCTTCATTCAGAAAATAGCCAGGGTATTTTCTATATTGCCTATATTTTCTATATTGCCAATGGCAATAGCAATTACACTTAGACTTATATACCACTTCACAGTGCTTTACAGCCCTCTCTAAGCAGTTTTACAGAGTCAGCATACTGCCCCAACAATCTTGGTCCTCATTTTACCGACCTCAGAAGGGTGAAAGATCGAGTCAACCTTGAGCCGGTGAGATTCGAACTGCCAAATTGCAGTCAGCTGGCAGTCAGCAGAAGTAACCTGCAGTACCATTGTAGGGCCTGCAATATGGCTACCATATGCTCCCAACATCAGCTGCTCGTGAGGATCTGGGCTGCTGTGTTTTGTACCAGTTGAAGTTGCTAGATACACAGTATATACATTTTTTTTAAATAAACACCAGTTAGAAAGAAAAACACCCTTACATTTCCCATTTTTCCCATCCTTTTCTTTTGAACTACTGTGTTCTATGCTTGTAATTTAGTTGATCCTGAACTGACAGAAGGGTTACACTTCTGTCGGAAAGAGAAAGGGGGGGGTGTATCAGCAATAAGTCCCTCAACCTCTTATACCTGTAATGGCGAACCTATGGCACACGCACCACAGGTGGCACATGGAACAATATCAGTGGGCACATGAGAGTTGCCCACCCAGCTCAGCTGCAGCTTGTATGCATGCACCAGCCAGCTGATTTTCGGGCCTTCTGGGCCCACCGGAAGTTGGGAAACAAGTTGTTTCTGGCTTCCAGGGAGCCTCTGGATGGGTTGGGAAGGCCGTTTTTGCCCTCCCTAGACTCCTAGAAAACCTCTGGAGCCTGGGGACAGTGAAAAACAGGCCTTCCAGTCCCACCAGAAGTAGGCAAACAGGTGCTTTCCGGCCTCCGGAGGATCTCCAGGGAGATGGGGAAGGCTTGTTTTGCCCTCCCCAGACTCCTAGAAAGTCTCTGGAGCCTGGGGAGAGAAAAAAAATGGGCCTACTGGCCCCACCATGCCATCATGTGCCAAAAGGGGGGGTCGTGTGGGAGGTTGCATGTGCATGCGTGAGAGGCAGGGTGCATTGAATTATGGGTGTCAGCACATGCAAACCCCCCCCCCTGCTTTTAGCACACAACCAGTGGTGAAATCCAATTTTTTTTACTACCGGTTCTGTGGGCGTGGCTTGATGGGCGTGGCTTGGTGGGCTTGGCAGGGGAAGAAAGGTAGACAATGAGTTCCACAACAGAAGGATACTGTAAAATCCCCATTCTCTCCCAACTCCTGGGGGAAGGATATTGCAAAATCTCCATTCCCATCCAACTCGGGCCAGCCAGAGATGGCATTTGCCAATTCTCAAAACTATTCAAAATTTCCGCTACCGGTTCTCCGAACTGCTGAAACTTTCTGCTACCGGTCCTCCAGAACCTGTCAGAACCTGCTGGATTTCATCCCTCCACACAACGGCAAAAAAGTTAGCCATCATTGTCTTATACTGAGTACTTGAAGTAGTCCTACTTCCCTTGACCTAAGTTAAGGTTGGGGTTATTCCAATAAGTACAGTGTTAGAGTTTTACTCAGATCCTTGAATGGAGAGATGCCCCCATCCTAATTTGCAATCTGAGAGGGCAAATTTCCCT
The DNA here is from genome assembly GCA_036250565.1 of Sibynophis collaris. NCBI lineage: Eukaryota > Metazoa > Chordata > Lepidosauria > Squamata > Sibynophiidae > Sibynophis > Sibynophis collaris. Next base: position 115,267 of record JANHFK010002672.1, on the reverse strand, counting down.
TCCCTAGGAATCAGATTTTCAATGAATATTTTATTTTTTTTAATTTTTTTATTCAGGTTGCCAAGTCTGAGTTCATGATACTTGAAACTGAACACTTGACGAATCAAGAAAAGAAGGATTACTATTTGAATAAATGCAAGTAGGAATTTGAGAGATTAGTTCGACTGTAAACTACATTGTATTTAGACTGCATCCCAGAAGCAGTTCTTAGTCATTCTAAATAATCTGAGAACTGTTCTGCATGGCAAACTGAAGTGCTACTATTCAGTATACTTCCTGTGAGAAAACTGAAGTAGCTTAAGACAGTAAAGACCTCTTTTTCAATGCCTAGAAAAGAAAAGAGAATAGGTGCTCTTCGACACCAGAAGTGGAAAAGAGAGGGGTGGAATAAGGAATATGTTCTTTGGTGCCAGTTACTGGCAGCAGCAGACCTGCCAATGTTCTCATATAAGTTTTACAATTCTCTAGAATGCACACACTTGGCAGCACAGAACCAGCAGTGAAAGCTTAACTTTTGTTAAAATCACTAGCAATAAAAACATCCAAATCTTCAATACTTTATGAAAGGCTGGCAATGCTAAGGGAAATCTAATCTCAGAGGTATGTTTCAGAATTCAGGCATTGACCTGGAGTGAATTTCTCTTGTTGGACTTAATGGGATGGGGAAAAACAATTGAGAAAAGGCAGTCCCACCAATAACTTCATCTGATGTCATGAAACCAATATCTTCAATTTCACCTTGAAGCACACTCAGAGCCTTTGCAGCTCATATTCTGCAGATTCTGTAGATTCTTCAAGGGCAATCCTTTGCAGAGTGCATTATGGCAATCCATTGAGAGATGTTTAAGATATTGGAACAGTCCAGGAAGGGACACAAAACAGTTGTGAAAAGTCCTCTTGTGATGAACTGGCAACTGCTCTTTGAACAGGGGTCACGACTCAATAAAAATGCCCAAATTGAGTCCTGGTTTTGCCTGGAAGAGAGCATCTTCATTCAGAACCAAATTTTGAAAAAGACTAGATCCAGACTAAAACTCACCACCATTTAGTCTTTCCTGGATCGATCTGAAACCTGTTGTTCTCCATCCAGACTCAGAAACAGATGTAGAAGTGGCACTATCAGCAAGCATATTAATGATACCTCAAACCATCCTGTCAGTCTTTTCCAGTGGCTTCTAGATGTTCAATAGGAGTGTGAAGAACATCAAACCTGGGAGGGGGGTCACAATGAAGAAAGAGTTGTAGCCTTGGTCCTTTCCCCATCAGCACTAATTGGAGCAACCATTTTGAAAAGATGGACATCCCTGCCTATGCCAAGATAGGTCTTAGTGATACATGCCAAATTAGCCCTTTAATCCATGATTAAATCAGATGAGAGAATTTTACTAGAGGCTGACCTGGTGTTCAGCAGTAGCAATCAAAAGATCTGGTGATTGGTAAATGGCATGAGTGAATGGTCCAGAATGGGGTATATTTCCTGAGTGTTGCCTGCCCGCCACTCTGCAGGACACTGCATGACACCATCATACATCCTCCTATTTATCATCACAGCAGTTTTCCTGCCTCTCTTCAACTCTCCAAAATCTTCTGCTTACCCAATCCCATGCCAGCCTGCTTCCAAACCTAAAGATCCTATCTATTGTGGGGTAAAAATCGCTTCGTTTAATGTCTTGCGGTTTCAAGTGATGCTTGTTCTTGTTTGGTTGCAATGTCTTTAGATTTTTCCATGACATGATGGTAAAAAATGAGCCTGTGTCCAGCTCCATTGAGCACGCCTTTCCTTCTATAGCTAATACAACGTGAAATTTTTCTTGATTATATGCGTCTGAATGCCCCACAATGGTTTGGTGTACTCCTCTTGGCTCGGCATATTGGTCGTCCCTTCTTTTTGGCCATTGATAGCTTTGCTTTGGTTGGTGGGGTCGGTTCCCCGCGGAGAATTGTCTGGGCTGAAAGGAAACCGGTTGAAGAGCTCTGCAAGCTTCAGCTATATGTCCTTTCCTTTGACACCGCCTACACGTTGCTTCTCTGAAATGGCAGGTAGCTCGAGAATGTGCTCCCAAACACCCCGGGCACCTTGGTGTACAGGAATCCGCCTCTTGATAACCGCCTCTCTTTCTGGATGTACTCTGTGTACTTCTTCCTCATAGTCATAGTCGTCCTCACTCTCTGGCACCTCGGTGGCCCAATCTGGTTCTTTCTGAATTCTATGCACCCCACTGTTCTTTCTTATGTTTGCGGCTGAGTTGTCTGACGATTCCGCGGCTCAAGCCTCATCGACCACATCTTTAAAGTTGGCCCCTTGTCGGGTTAACAACTTCTTTTGCAGTGTCAAATCTTTCATCCCTAAAATTATGCGATCCTTCATCATCTCCTCTGGATTGGCAAATTTGCATTGGGTGGCTATCTCTCGAAGAGCAGCCACGAAATCATGGTAGAATTCTTTTCTACTAACCATAGGAATGGCGGCAGGTGCATAATGGTCTTTCAATATATTCTGTAGTGATGCCCAGGAGATGGTTTCTACATCTGTGGGGGCTGCTAGGGTTTCGGCTATTCGGTAGATATCAGGTCCGTAGTATGTGAGGAATAATGCCCTCTTTCTGTTGTCTGGAAAATCTTGATAATTATTTGCTTCCAAATACATTCAGAATCAGTTCATGTACATGTGCCATTCTTCGGCTTGCGGGTTGAATGGCGCGGGAGCGACAGACGGCTGCGTCGTCATGTTGTGATCATTTGTCCTTCTTCTTTTCTAGAATCCCACCTTTGTCGCCAGTATTGTGGGGTCGGTCAAGAAGATGCGGACACTCATTGGTAAGTTAACAAGTCTTTATTCGGTACAGCCGCACGCTCCGAACTGGTGCGTGAAAGCTGCGGCTCGCCTTTTTAAAGGCAGCCGGCTTTTTGAACTAGCCACTGATAGTGGCTTAAACGTCCTGCCGCTGCGTTAACCAATCAGCGGCGGTCCATTCAAAATGAACAACGTACGTCACTACATAACACTATCCATACTCAACCTATCATCTCATCTTAAAAATGGGAATGACTGATCTCAGAGGGGCATTTCTGAACCAAGTATTCAGAGCTTCCAGGTCAGCAAACTCTCAGCCAACCCACATCCCCATTCACACCTATAAAAATATCTCAAAATCCACCCACTCTTGCTAGGCTATTGGTGTGTGTATTCCCTTAACCTCTTAAAAAGGGTTACAAACAACTGCCCCCTACTCCGCAGCTCTGATCTAGAGAGAAGGTCAAGTGATATAACAACTGTAATAAATTGTTTCCACAATGCAAACAAATCCACTTCCCAATGGAAAATCCAAATCCAAAAATATCACTCATAGTCCAGAGAAATATATAAGATCAGTGAAAGCAGATCAATAACACAGTACTATTAGTTGCTATGTTATCCTCCCTAAATAGAACCACCAGTAGAAAGATGGCTACCAGATTACTGCAGGCTATCAGGAGGATCAGGTGCACTTGAAGTCTAGATCAAGTTACCAACATCCTCATTGCCAGCATGCTGTCAATCCACCACCCTCAAATGCTGTCACTTTTAGTTTGGTATGCTGCTGCCATCTATTCCTTGGCAGTCATATCCACCCTGAAAGACATGCTGCCAAGTTCCATCAAAATCTTCAGACTTCACTACTTTTGCCAACTCCATTTTCACTGCCACATTGACCACCAAACAGTCGATTGGTGTAGCAACAGAGCAACTCAGTTCCATTCTCACCACTGATTTTCCAAAGTTCTGTAATAGCATTGTCAGACAGGAATGCAAACACCAGGTATTCTTGTTCTTTGCCTAAAAACCCAAAGAAGCTTTACTAACCAGGTTGGAGTTTGATCCTATGCCCCTGTGGACAATCAGAAGTCCACAGACCCTCTCCAACATACTCAGGAAGGCAATCTGCACAGTCTAATCACAAGACACAGCAGATTTCAAGGCCATGTGTTTTATAAATAATAAAATTTCCTATCCATTTAGATCCATTTAGATATGATACTAGTTTTTAATATGATACTAGTTTTTAATCACACATCCACAATATGGGACACCTGAACAATTTTCAGAATAATTTTCTCCATTTCCAAACGTTCTTCTGGTTTTCTACTGCTTTTTAAAAAACAAATAAAATAATAATTCTCTCTGTGGCATTGGGCTTTCATATCTTCTATGATGGGCAGCTTCCTCTTGTTCATCATTTTCAGATGCAGAATTGTGCACTCACTCATTCCATTGCTCCATAGACTATTTAAGATTTACTTCTGGATTTTTTTGTTTACATTTACATCTGACACAGCTGACCCCAGGAATACCGATTCTTTGAAATGAGAATATACCATGAGAGATCAAATGCCAGTGGTATAGTGCAACAGGTATATCAAATTATCCCCCTCCCTTTGAATTATCTGTATGCTTTCTACTTGAGCATTCTGAATGCAAAACGTCAAGTGATGAAAAGAGAGATATCATGAGGTGTACTAATCAAGCATACATTTGGCTTTGAAGTACAATGAAGAGGAGGGGGTTGCTTTGTTGATATGCTTCTTTCATAACTATGCTGAATTTGTTTTTTCCCCTCTGAACTGAATATTATATACTGAACAAAAAGGCCACTTCATCCATTGATTCTGAATTCTCCAAAATGTCCAACTCAATGAATGCTAGTTCGATTCAGCAAATTTGAGAAATTATTTACTTCAACTGAGTAGGATTAGATTAGATGTTTTGTTATCCTTTATCAGCATGATTAATCTGTATGCTGAGAACAATATATTTCCTTGTATTTCCCAAGTGTGTTGGGGGATGATCTTGAAGATCTGGCAATTGCACAAGTTATTAAGGTACTATGAAATGATGAGAAGAAACAATCACATGTTTCAATGCTGGACTTGGGTAACGTCAATAGAAAGATGTCTGTTATGGTTAATACTACAATAAAACACTTCCCGTCAGTGCACTGCAATTGTTTTCATCATAAGAACTGAGGGGGAAAGGGTAACTTCAGATGGCATGTGTAGAACTATCACTGAAGATGATAAAAACTATAAGCCTACTCAAACCCTTCATCAATCCTACAAGGATTGGATATTTGCCAACTGTTATTCAATTGTAGCAGAGTTCAGGGGACCCTGACAGAATTTTTTTCAGACTGGTGATATTTTATGAACAGACCATAATTGTCTCCTAGACCTGTCTGTTTTTTAGGGGTAAAGATAATGCAAATACACATAATATTATGCAAATTGTTCTGAAAGCACAGTCAGGTTGCCTTTTCAAATGGAATAGCAATGGCAGCAGCAAAAGGTGCTGACAAATATAATTAACTAACTGAACAGCAACTAAATTTTGCTTTCAAAGCTAGAATTTAAAGAAGTTGAAGCAATTATAGAACATTAAAAAAACAACAGTGAACAGCAGAAAGGAACTGAGATCACTGTTCCCAACATTATTCAAGAAAGTCCTTGTAGGTAAAACCTGTAATTTTTGTGAAACTTATCATAAGATCATATGATATAGACCACCTTCATAAATAAAAATGCTTTAAAAAAAATCTCTATTACCTTCCATATCCAGGATTATTCCTCATTGTGCATTCTTCAGTGCTTGAAGCAGGAAAAACTTGTGCCTGCATATAGTGTGCTGCCTAGTCGTCAAGCTGTAATCTTTCTCAGTAGTGATACATGTGAGTAACTCTGCCTTTACAACTTTATTGTGGAACATTTTAAAGGTAGCTATTACTGGATTCCCCTAATTTCATTTCCCCTCTCATCCAGTCTCACTAGCCAAAAGGAGAAACCACTCTTGATAGTTCTGTGGAATGAGGTGGCTTTAAAGGAGTGTGAGGAAGAGTTCTATATTAGTAACCTATTATTTGGGTCATCAGTCAACCCATATTTATGAATATGGCTTGACTGATCTGGAAGTCCAGCATCCTGGGTCCAAGAATAGATTAGCTGATAGGTTGAAGTGGAGGTCATGTATGAGGAAAAGAAGGAGGATCTTCATAAGGCACATCAAGAAAACTCCTTCCTGCTTTATTCTGGGTCTATGCATTATGATAGATCTGTTGACCATGGTTCATGTTAGTAACCTGCCACAAAATCTCTGGTAGGCAACAACAACAGAAAAGTTATAATGCACTCATTGGAAACAGAGCAAGTGACATATTTCTTTCCCAGTTTACAGGTTGGTCAAATACCATAATAAAGGTTTATCTACTACCTACCTTTCCCAGTTTAAATTGGTTGGCAGCTAATTAATCACAAAGACTCTTGGCAGCTCCCAAACTAAACAAACACAATAACAGTACATGAAACCATCTTAAAAATACAATTAAAAGTTCAAACACAATAAATGGTGCTAGGCCCCAAAAACCTTCTGGAAACAACGTTTTCAACTTTTTACAGGCAGATAAGGTTGAAGACAATCAAACCTCCAATAAGATCTCAGTCTAAAAGGTTAGCCCCATCACACACACATTCAAGTCATTCCCATGACTTCCTAGTTATGGGAGACAATTTGCTGCTTCTCCCAACATGATCACTGTGGTCAGGCCAGGTCTAGTGAGAGATGCAGTGAAATTCAGTTAGAATGAAGTTTTACTTGAGAAATGTTTTTATTAAGTTTATCCCTGGGTTTTGCAGAAGACACAAGGTACAAAGAATGCTAACCAATTATCTTACCTAATAATTTGCTGAAAACCTTTGAAAATCATGCACATATTTACTTAGAATCCACATTTAGTGATGTCTCTCTTATTTATGTACGCAGGCAGTATTTTTTGCTTTTATAATTTCACCTTCTGCTTTTCTATTCAATCTCATTTCCTTTAAGACATTAAAAATGAATATTTCACTATAAGAAAAAAAAATGAGAAGTTGCTGGTTTGTAATATCTTCTCTAACAAGGAGAGGGCCATAGAATGCCAGATGCTTTCAAACGGTAATCTATTTACATGTGCATTGCATTAATAGTGACATTTTAATTTACTGAGAGAGAGGTGATAGTTCTTTGACTGAGTGGACTTGCCTCTGCCAGAAGGGTTGAGAAAACAGAGGTTCTTGCAAGTATAAGATGTATGGCATGCATTGAGCCGAATGACATTTTGTTAAATAACTGCACAAGACTGTGTCTTGGAGAGCAAAAGGTTAAGTAGCAACAAGACCAGCACAGAAGAATGTTATGCATTATATAAATATGCATGGATATGCCTTCGTGGCTAAACACTGGCCAATTTGGGAAGCTATTAAGATTTCTCCAAGCTCATTCAATGTAGCTGTTAATTAAACATCTGTTCTAAAAAAAAAGAAGAAGTAAAAACACAGGTGTCAATCACATAAAGGACCCATGGCATATACTTTGCTGTGACATAATTCCATGCAGCTGTAGTTTACATCTGGACAATGCTAACAACATTGTTTCAAAGAAGCTTTCACTGTAATAAAAGCAGACAAAACAAAATTGTGCTTGGTACTAACAAAAGGATATAAGAATAAATTTAACAATAAGAACAATGGGAAATAACAATAGCACTTAGACATATATACCACTTCATAGTCCTTTACATCCCTCTCTAAGCAGTTTACAAATGACAATATATTGTCGCCAACAATCTGGGTCCTCATTTTACAACCTCAGAAGAATGGAAGGCTAAATCAACCTTGAGCTGGTCAGGATCAAACTCCTGACAGTGGGTACAGTTAGCCTGCAATATTAAATTCTAACCACTGTACCATCTTAACTCTTTTTCTACTCCAAATTCTTAAATAATACTATAATTGGCCAATTATGCCAGGTAGATATATAAGTAGATATTGGCCAGATAGATATATAAATTACTTCTTTAGTTCATTGCATAGCTCAATGGGTGACACAACCAGGGGTGTCAAACTCACAACCCATGGGCCGGATTCATCATGCACTGGCCATGCCCCCCCCCCCATTTTAGCAAAGGGTGGGAAATCATGATATGTCATGTGATGACAACGTGAAACCACGAGTTTGACACTCCTGGCAAAGCTGATACAAAATTAGCATTCTTCCAAGCTTATGCTACCAGGTTTTTTTTGTTTTTATATTTTGACAATACCCATTTCCATTGTCATCTAATTATATATAATTCACTGGTATATAACTGAAAAGAACATTTTTTATTTATTTATTTTATTTGTCAAGTACATATTAGATAATATATATAATTATAGGCATGAATTGAGTACATA
>JANHFK010002672.1:69033-79238 GCA_036250565.1 Sibynophis collaris | reverse complement strand
ATACCACTGTTGGTGCAGTGGTTAAAATCCAGTATTGCAGGCTAACTCGTTGCTCACTGCCATGAGTTCAATTCTGACCAGCTCAAAACTGATCCAGCCTTCCATCCATCTGAGGTCAGTAAAATGAGGACCCAGAGGAGTGGAGGAAATGTACTGACTCAGGAAACCATTTAGAGAGAGCTATAAAGTACTATGAAGCCGTATATAAATCTAAGTGCTATTGCTGTATTCTGGTATTCTATTGCTGCAACCCAATCAAATGCCAACAGGAGGAGCAGAAGTAGAAGTACAGCAACAACAGCAACAACAAACTTTCCTCTTCTTATTTTTAAGTACTTTTATGGAATACCACTAGAAATACATTAAGGGGGATCTATTCTAGTTACATTTATAAATCCTACAAATACATTAAATGGATTAAATTCCTTATTTTCCATTTGTCTAATGTGGATTATTTTACACAGGGGTATCACTGCATCCAGTCTCAAATGAAATTAAGATACATGGTTTCTGCATATAAGTTCATGGCAATTATTAATAATAGAAAAAAAGCCTGGAAAAACCAATTATACCTATGCCGTTCCCACCTATCAATCTCTTATTGGTTGCCCACCTATTCACCTATGGTGTCATAATAGACAAGATGATATCTGCAAAGAAAGAAAAGGTACCTTTCTTTCTTGCTAATCTGGAGGAGATATATGGATTTCTGGCATTTGTGAAAAGGTATAATTCAGGCAGCAGTACATCAATACTTTAAAATAGTGTCAAATGGAAGTAAAATAGGCAAATTATTTTGTTGCAGGTTATTAAAATGTAAAAACATAATAAATTGGTGCTCTTAGTAAAGTCAGTAAAATCTGTTCATTCTAAAACATGAAGAGAAATTTCATATAAATAGAGCTCAAATTCTTCCAAAATCAAATATTGTCTCTGCCAAGAGAGTGAGCAAGAATACTGGGCCCATCAACACATACACAGAGTATAAATTTATGAGCAGAACTGGTCTATGGACAAATTTTGAAAACAGTGGAATTGTCCATTATTTTAGGAGCAAATGAAAACTTAATCCCTTATATCTGAATACAACTACTTCGGTGTCTACACATTGAAGTTTCAGTATATTCCCTTCCTTTACTGAAGTCTTTCCTTCAGATATGTACCTACTAAATACTTCAGTATTTTCAAGATCTGTCATTTGCTCAGCTTAGATTTTAATTGAAGTCAGATTTAAACTTAAACTAGATTGATTGATTTGACTAGACTGTTTAAAATCGAAGTAATTGAACTCAAAAGAATATTGTCATTAAGATTCAGACTAAGTATATATAGACAGACATTTGTCTGAGTGATTCTTACTATACAATAAAAATCAATGATTTTACTGAAATTTCCACTTCTTCCTTAAGTTTTTTGGGCACATTGATGGAGAGCATAATGATGTGTGAATCAGACATATAAGTAAAAAATTACAGTTGAGTGAAATAAGTGACACATAAAAATAAGTTTAATATAAACACTCTGAATGTCATTAAAAAAAACCTGCATTTCTCCGGTAAATTTTCCACACAAGTGAATAAAATATGCACATTAAACTGTACATATGAAGGAAAATAATTCCAGAATTGATTCAGAATATGGTAAAGATTTGCAATTAATTGATATACTGTACTTTGGAACAAAGTGCCTACCAGGCAGTATAGGAAAAAAAAAAACTTATGGAAATTGTATACAACTTTTTGTGGGTTTTGTTTCTAATCTTCAAAGCAGGCAATCCCTGTAGGAAAATAGGAGTCCCTTAAATCTTACTATCCAGATGCAAAAACTCTCTACAGGGTAGGAAGCCACAGTTCAGATGAAACATGGCAAAGCAGATTGGCTTCAAGGTGGCAAGGAAGTGAGACAAGGCTGCATACTCCCTCCTAATTTACACAAACCATATCAGGGATTGGCAACTTCCCTTCCATATGGGGAGAAGAAACCATGTAGGTGAGTGGGCAACATTCATCTCTGTATTTAATAAATAAAGGTAATATTATGAAAAATAATAAATTATTAATAATATTTTATTTATTTGAAGGGGCACCATTCTCCCATAACATCTACCTGTTTGATTTGATCCTGCAGAATTGATGCATTCCAGGTTCTCTCAATTAAATTATGTCATCTTTTGGGATCCTGGAAGTATGGTTTTTTTGTTGTCCTAGTGCCTTCTCTTTATAATGATGTTCTCCCCAGGATTAGGATGGCTCCCACTTTGTTGTTCTTCAGTTTAGAACAGCAATGTAGACCTGGTTCTTCACCCAGGCCTTTGGCAAGGGAAATTGAGATCTCTTTATTCATCACTCATGCCATCTTTTATGTTTCATTGATTTCATTGCAATATCTGATTGTTGAAAGCCATCCAGAATTACTGAGAGTCAGGCATACACGTTTAATAAATTATTATGTTTGGTTGGACAGCCTGCCCAATGTTTAGACCAAATTTAATAGTCCCCCCCCCCCGGGCATCTATTTAGCCCTCCCCGAGGACCAGGGATAGGCAGATTTTGCTGTTGATGGTGTTAAATGTCACTGGATGGAAAAAGGTCATGATTCATTGCTATTGTTTATCTGATCTTCCTATGCAGAGTTTTTAATTTTCCTTGATTCCAGTACATAAGTCTGGTTTCAAATCATCCAAAGGAAGTTGATAGCATGGCAGATACTTCAGATATTTTCATAGGCACGGTCTGACCTGTTCAGTATGTTGACAGAGGAATCAGTGCAATAACAAGCCAGAGTGATGATAATTAGTCTTCTTGATATATTTCTCTCTTAATATTAATCTCTCCCAGTATATTACCCTTGACCGGCAACAGTGTCTTCCAAATGGAAGACTTTACAATGCCACAAAGATATGCTGCTTACCATAGCTTGTGGTCCTGGCAGTTGCCTGCCTGTAATAGCTATAAATTTCCAGATGTCAGTTTCAGTTTCCTTGACCACTCACTATTTCCTTTTCACCTATACACCCATCCACAATCTATCTTAGTGTTTGCATTTGTAAGGGAGAAGAAAGGTTGCCTCTGAGTGTCAGCACATTCCTAAAATCATGGGATGTGGTTCAATTAGCCTAGCAGCTGGAAAGCCAGTGTGGATGCTTGTAAGTATACTGTGAATTTAATTAATCAATTAATTAATGATCCGATCTCTCAAATTTCTGGGACTGTAATTTTTAAGCCCGAGGGGGGGGAGCATGAACAATGTTAAGACTTGGGCAAGTAGGGTGGATAGCATTTCTACCTGGCTGTAGCTGCTTTTCCCAAGTACAGACAGCAATCTCAGCTGCACTTCCTCTCACATTACAACTATTTCTATCACCATCCATCTCTGTCCCAAATGGACAGCTGCTCTTTTCCTCTCTTCCTTGGATAGACTGGATTATTTGTTTTTGGGACCACAGGCCATAAGATTTCAGATGACAGGTCCTACCTGGTCTTCAGGACAGATGTTAATGCTCAGTGTATATTGGGGAAGGTTGGGTTGAGAAAATATGAGCATGTTTTTAAAACTGAAGATAGAAACATCAATAACTTGTACGATGATACAAGTTTGATAGCTGAAAGTGCAAATCACCTGGAAGAAAAATCAAGGAACAAATTTCCTTATAATTGACTAGGGTTAAATACAGTATATAAAGGCCAAACTAATAACAATAAATACAACAATCACCCTTAAAATTAGCAATCAAGAAATACACCTCAGATTATCAATAAAGCCCTTGTAATTAAGATTCCATGCTTGTCTATACCTCCAAAGGTTCCTACAAATCATATAGGTGTCAAACTCACCACATCATGTTGCCATCACGTGATGTATTGTGATGGTTTTTCCCTTCATGGAGCTAGGGTAGGCCTGGCCTGTGGGTGACACATCTAACCCATGGGCCGCCAGTTTGACACCCTTGATGTAGGCCATGGTTTTTTTCTTGTGACACTTCATGGAAGTGAAAGTTGGACTTTGTAGGAGCAAGATAGAAACAAAATTATAATTTTAATTAAAATTTGGTACTGTGTTAGTGAAGGGTCCTAAGGATACTAGAAGTAGCCAAGAAAAAATGAATCACAGGACAATCTGTCAAGAATTCGTCCTCAAGGCACAAATAATGAGGCTCAAAGTAGCATATCTTGGACACATGATGTGAAGACTCTTCATCCTTGAGAAGTGATAACACTGGGAAAGAAAAGAGAAGAAGATAATCAACAGCAAGTAGATATACTAAATTATTGAATGAGTGCAACCGTGGAAGATATGAAGGATCAGTTTGAAGACAGATTGTCCTTCACAAAGTCAATCTATGTAGTTACTAAGAGTAGACACTGACTATGACACATAATCAAAATACAGGCAATAACTGAATTTGAAAGAGGAAAAAATGAGAACTGAAGAGAAGCCGTAAGTGGCACATCTTCCATCTCAAGGACAAAATTACAGTAAGGCCTTTGGAAAAGTTTGACACAACCTCTTTGAGTGGCTGATTTCTTTTTCCTCTCACCTTCCTCATTATTAGATGACTAGATAATTCTTTTTCCATTCTACTTCTTCAGCTTCAGCCTACAACTGAACGTCAAATGGCAGGTTATTCAATGAGATAGTCAAATTTTCTCACTGTGGGCACATTCAAGTAGAACCGCATTTTTAAATGACAGTGCTCGGGTTTATTTCTAGCACAGTGAAAATGGTCACAATACTTCGAACTCTTCAGCCAGCTATGAGCACAGCACTTCACTTTCTTAGAATCCCATTAGATTTAGTCCAGCAACTTTGCTTTCAACCTGACTGAGCCAAAGAATCAAAGTGATTTCTTGACATATAATGAGCAGCTCTGCTGAGACAGAGACTGCTATATCAGCACACTCTTCACCACACCAGTGGAAAAGAGTTTGGCTTCTGAACACAAGGAGCTGTTGTCTGCCATCAAGGATCCAAAATTTAAAAAGTTAAAATGGAAAAGAAGAACCTTCCTCTCTCTCTCTCTCTATCTCTCTCCCCCCCCCCCTCTCTGTAGTAATGGTCTGCTGAGTTCTGAAGCCTTCTTGGAAAGATTGCAGAAGTGTGTAAGAGCATCGTGGTAACAATTCTGAAGTACTGTCACAAAAAACACCCACCTGTCATTGCATAACTACAAGATATAATGCTGGGTTGTGCTTCCATTGTCTTGCCAGGTTATACCTCATTATGCAAATATTGGAAAGTTTTGTTTTAAGAAGAGTTGACATAAAAGCTTTCTCTCTCTCTCTCTCCCTCCCTGTCTCAGTCTCTGTCTCTTGCTTTCTTGTTCATGTATATTAATGAACACAGGCTATTCTTAATACTAAAATAACAGTATATTTATATGCTTGGGACTTAGGCATTTAAAACAATACTATGCAAAAAATCTATTTTACATTTTTCCCTGTGAAGCTTTTACTTCTCAAGTTAATGCTTAGAATACTTCTGAATGTATTCTTATTTTACCACCCCACTACTAGAAATTTGCAAAGACAGATGCTATTATTGTTTCTCTGTTACACGGTTCCCCATTGCTCTACCTTGATTTTCCATTTCTGTTTTCTTTTCTTCCTGTACTGAAGAATCAGAATAAGTCCTAAAGGCTTAAAACACAGGGTGCCAGAGAGATGATCACACAGTTAAAAACATCCAACATCCAACCATATAGATTATGGAGCTATGCTAACTATCCCAAGGTGCATTGCTTGCTGTGTTGAGATGATCAAATCCACTGAAGGTTCAACGATACATAGATGTGCATGTGCTTGAAACAAAATATTTTCACTAATATTTATTCATAAAAGAAGGCACAGCTGTTTTACTAGTAATACCAACAGAAATGGTGTACACATGCACGATCAGATCATCAAGAAAGAACATAAACATGGGCGCTCAGAAGCTTGAAGTGATTTGGGCCCTTGATATTTTGAACATCAGATTAGGAAGGACCTACAATTGATTCATTTCACAAAGCCCCCCCTCCAAATGATTTGTACAGCCCTAATGTTACCACCAACTTGTAAATACAAGCATGTATTACAATGAGTTTAGAAAGGACAGAAAGTGCTGTATATGTTAGTCAATTATATGAAATGATAATGCTAAAAATGATAATGCTAAAAATAAGTACTAAAAAATCTAAAGGACACCTCTCTTTCTCACTCTCTTTTCTTCCCTATTTTTTCCAAGTTGGTCTAAATCAGCGGTCACGAGAAAATTTTGGTGGTCCACAGAAAAGATATTTGCATTTTTTATATTGCACATTATATTGCAATGAACATTTGTGTTGCTTCACAGTCTCCCCCTTTGGGGTCTTTTTATGCAGATCAGAGGGAGGCAGAAATTCTGACTTGGGATCTGCTTCAGCCTCCTGGTGCGGGGCTTTGGGTGAAGGCTGGAGGGAAGTGCCGCTGGTGGCAAAGAGCTGGAGGGCCTTGTTCCAGTGGGACTGCATCATGGCCTGGAACTGGCTGACCATCTCAGTCTGCTGAGCCTCCAGGCGCCAATACCTGGTCTTGCACTTCAACAGGTCTTCCCTCTGCTTGGAAAGCCTATGCTTTAGTCCTCAGAGAGGTGCTTCTGCTGAGCCTCCTTCTTAGTCAGATCCAATTTGAACTGACCCAGTTATTTTGCCAATTCTTTCTTGTGGTGCCTGCTTAGCTCCAACAACTGCTTCCTATTGGGACTCTAAAAAGCCCAGGTGGGCAGGGAGGGGTGAGTAACAGCCGATGAGGTGCCCCTTGAAATGAGTGACATCAGATTGGCTATGCCCATCCAGTCACATGACCACCTAGCCACGCCCATCCAGCCTGTCATTAGGCAGGTCATATTAGTGGTCCGCAGGTTTTAAAATTATGAATTTAGTGGTCCCTGAGGTCCAAAAGATTGGAGACCCTTCATCTAAATGGACTGGAAAAACATTGGCCTCACATCAGAAATCACCTATTAAAAGGATGTGGAAAAGCCCACATCTCTATCTTTTTTTTTCCTTTCCTTTCCATTCCATTCATAGCTGAAGTCACTTTAAGGAGAATTGCAAAAAGGGACAGCTAGTTCGGAGCATTTTTTCCTTAAATGTTAGCCTTTTGCTTTTCCCAGAGAAAAGTCTCTTTCAATCACCTGAGTCAGATAGGCTTCATGGATTGGATCTGAGCCAAGCAAGTATGATTTTCAAACAGGCTTTGAGATTTACTGAAGCTGAACTGAACCCCTCCAGTATATCACCTTAGATAACAGAGTCTTCTTGGATGCATAAAGCATCTTTGTTAGTTGCCTTTCAAAAGTTAGAATTAGCTGGATCCAGAATCATACAAAGAAACAGGATGTTATATCTTACTTTTGAACTGGTCTGAGTCCTCAGTTCCAGAACATTGGCTCATGAAGCCAAGAAATCCTCTGAGCAGACTGATCCAAAGGGCATTAGTTACTAGCGAGGACCCCCATTTTGCTACCACTTCAGATTTAAAGGATATGATTTCCAAGAAGCAGAATTATGTCCTCAAATTGCAAAGGAAAAATGATTTTATCACACTCCTTCTTCTTCTCCCTCCCAATCCATTCTCCATTCCAAAGTGAAATAGTGCCTGAGTAAGACGTGCCCAGCCCCGTACTCTCTTTAGTATATACTGTAAATATGTGTGCAAAATATTTCTCCATCCTTACTATTGCAAGACAGCTTCTTTGGCTTCCTTTGTTCTAGCAAGAGTCTTGTGTTTCTTTTTCTCTTTGGTAGCAGAATACCATGCAAGGTGAATCAATTCTTGAACTTTTCTCCTATTTCTCCAGTCACTCTCTGACAGACTGCTTCATCGTTTTCTTCCTGAATTGAATATACTGACCTTGCAGCCCTTTACCTTTTCTCTCCTTTAATGAGACGAATTAATTATTTATTTGTCACTCTTTAGTCTCGGGTGTTACTTAATAGACTGTATGGATTTAGCTATTAATTTATTCTGTTTTGGAACTTCTGGAATTCATAGGCCTCAACCTATAGTGTCAATATCCCAGCAGAATTGACACCGAGGCAGGCTCCACTTCATAAAAGGGCTGCCATGGAAATATTTTTAATATTTAGAAACAACTGCACTTCCATGCATACCGATAGGAAATAGACCTAAGATTGAATAGAGAATCCCAGGGCTGCCAAACACTGTGAATAGCTACTATATTGGCAATTTTATGGAGGTAATTTTGGAACGGGAAAAGTAATGCATGATTGGAAAATAATTATGTTAAACATATTTAATATAAATTGGTAACAAATTTACTCCTGATTTAGTACTTTTTGTCCTGATCCTACCAATTCATTTTGGAGTGTTTTTTAAGAGTACAAGAGCTTTGCTCTTGATTTAAAGCAAGCTGTACCTTCCCTGGAAGAGAAAAAGAAGCTTTTCAAAAAAATTTCACTAGGGTATTTTTGTTTGTTTATTTTATGCTGAGCTGTCTTTAAAAAAAAAAATCTTGCTTAACTGTCTGAGCGTAAGAACCGATGCATAGGAACAAAGCAGAAATTGTGTGTGAAAGGGAGAGAAATGGATCAGCAAAATTCAGAACTGCTTTGGGCAGTTGCCCATTACTGCTCACCACTAAGCCTTTTCTTGAAGTTTGTACAATAAAGTAATAGCCATTGGAAAACCTGTCCAATTTTAAAAAGATGGATATTAAATGCGTGGTCTATAGTACTATAGTTTCAAACATTAGCTTCTACTGATTTAGTGTACTTTTGCATTTCAACACTAAGGAGTTGTTTTCCAGTTTAGATGTTAGTCCCAAAATATGCCAGTGTAGGAAGAAAAATCCAGTCCAGTTCCAAGCTGGGAGAAAGATGCTGGAATTAAAATGTAGGCTGCCTACAAGGAAAGAAGGTCTCTGTTTATTTGATTTCCAGAAACTTCAGTGACAACAGCTAGTTTCTGAGGTGGATGATGAAATGGCTGAGTGAGTGGATAGATTTTTTATAGGGTTCTGAGGTTTGGTGATTGAGATGTTCCAGGGGATTGTGCAATGTAGTGAGCCTTGTGTCTTTTGCCATTCTAATGGTGATGAATTATGTCCTAAAGGTCATGTCCTAAAGGTCATGTCCTGTCCTTAGAATTTGGGTGGGGGAATGTAAATTCTTGATCCCATCAAGTCCAGTCTTCTGTGGGAGCTGTAGCTGAAGTTTATGAATAGATAGGCCTTGTTTTTCTTAATAGGTACAAAATATACCTATTAAAATATACCTAAAGACTTGAGGCTTCTGCTTGAGGCTATGGCAGGAAGACTGGGGCTGCCTTCTGCTTTTGTTAAGATATTTCACCATTTCTCCTTTGGGGAAATATAATATTCTGCCTCTTTTAATATTCCTCAAAATATTTCATTCTCGGGAGGGCAGATAAATGACCAGGATGTTTGAGAGTCTCAATCATCTCTTCCTTCCATGACTTGGATGATTGAGAGTCCCCATAGACACGCCGGAGGCTGCATTTTGACAAGAACTATATAGAACTTTTTAGCATCTTTGGTTTACACAGGTGTAATCCTGCAGCAAAATCTGCTTTACAATTTTGTAGTAGATTTCTCTTACTGGGAAAAGTTTTCTATTTTGCTACATTGTTTGCAGGAAGCTTCAGAATTTCTCTGGATTATTTTAATTATAGCTTGCCTGTTTGCAGGAGTTGGTAGAAGAAGCAGCTAGTGTTAGAAGTTATGTGATTGATCTTTCCATTACTCTGCTGCCTGGCTTTTACACTTCACAATCTGGAACCACTTAATGGGAAGAGTTTTTAGTACCATAAAATTGTGGAGTTAGAGAAAACTTCAAGAATCACTTAATCCAACCTTGTTGGGACAATTTGGGAATTAAATGAAATGTTAGAACAAGGATGGCCACAGACCTCTGGAAAGAGACTTGAACAAAGTGGCTATCCAATTAATAACAAAGATGAAAATTTCAAAATCCCCCAAAACCATCAAGCAAAATGAGTTTGGTTGACTTGTCAAAATGACAAGATGAGCATTGTGGTCTTCAAAATGGCAGAAGGATCACTGAAATCCTTCCCCACCATCCAGTCAGAGCTGAGGGAAGCTTCTTGGATGGGAAGCAAAATGTCTTCAACAATAAAACAGAAAGTCATACCACAGGGCTTACTTATCGACTGGAAAGGAGAGAAAATTAAAATTACAAATCAGAT
>JANHFK010002663.1:60012-70125 GCA_036250565.1 Sibynophis collaris | reverse complement strand
GATAGATAGATAGATAGATAGATAGATAGATAGATAGATAGATAGATAGATAGATAGATAGATAGGAAGGAAGGAAGGAAGGAAGGAAGGAAGGAAGGAAGGAAGGAAGGAAGGAAGGAAGGAAGGAAGGAAGGATAGACAGGATAAGAGAGAGAGAGAGAGAGAGAGAGAATCTATAACTTCCCTATCTGGAGAGCCCTCTACATATTTCAAAACATTGAAATGTTTCCTAAATTTTTAACTAATAGCATATCTGCTGATCAACATATTGGAAAAGGCTGTATACAGAGTGGAAACTGCCCTCCCTGAATCCACTCATTAATAAACAGCCCTTGGAATCCAATCTGTACATTAAGGCACCTTTGGTTAGCACTAAAGCATTGTATTCTGTGGATTAAATGGCAAGAATGAAATTTCTGTCTGGCACAATGTGCTGTCTGGGCTACTTTATCTAGCTCTGGTGCCAATTCCTCTGGCGATGCCAGGTCCCAAATCCTCACAGGTCCCAAATATCATTATCCATGCAATATCGAGTGAACTAGGTATGGTACAGCAGCTAATTGCCTAGAGGCATCTCCAAGTGAACCTGGCAGTCTCTCCCATTCATGTCTTCCAAACTTTCTTTTTAATAAGCTGTTTTAAAAAACGGGCTCATTGCAATAACTGTAGTAGGTCTGGATGGTTCATTAATAAGTCCCTCGTGCCTTGTTTCGAATCTAGAGTTTGTTCCCTCTCTGGTCTTAAACTGATTTGGATTAGAATTTCTGATTTGGCTTGAAGTATCAAGTGTTTCCTTCCCAGCACAATTTCAGAACATGATGGGCAAGTAATTCTCGTATCTATGGAGGGATATCTTTTTTTTGGGGGGGGGGGGAGATAATAACTCAGTCAGATTGGGCAACTTTGAGAATGCACTGGGGATTGTACTGAATTTGAATTGGTTTAATTTTTCAGGTTGACACTTAAGCTTCCTTGTAGAAATTCATTTATGCACTGGGTGAACTTTAAATGTGTACTTAGAAAATAAGCATTACACCCGTAAAGCAGATACTATATGGGGAATACTTTGTTCATAGGAGCACAGCTGTGTTATTATTAAGGTGCTTGGAGTGAGAATCCATTCCCAGCCTAATAGAAAACGCTGAATGTTCTTTTATTAAAGGCAGTGAGATTTCAGTGTGAAACTGAAGATATAGGAGACTATATCTTAATTAATGGCTGGCTTAATAAATCTAGGAACTCTTAAGGCAGGGGTGTCAAACTCGCGTCACCACGGCAGCGTCACGCGACGTATCAGAATTTCCTCCCTTCGCTAAACTGGGTGTGGGCGTGGCCAGCGCATTACCCATCGGGCCCGCTGCCTGCGGGTTTGACAGCCATGTCTTAAGGTATAAAATATCTTAAGGAAAGCCCTCACACTCTCTAAACTGACTGGAAAAAGTTATGCCCTCTGTCTAAAAATAAGAATATTACAGGTAGTCCTTGATTTATGACTAAGTGTTTAGTGACCGTTCAAAGTTACAACGGCACTGAGAAATGTGACATAGGACCATTTTTCACACTTAAGACCGTTGTGGCACGTAATCAAAATTCAGAGGCTTTGCAACTGACTCATATTTATGACGATGGAAAGGTCCCAGGGTTGATATGATCACCTTTGTGTGACCTGCTGACAGGCAAAGTCAATGGGGAAATCCAGATTCACTTAACAACTCTGTTGCTAAGTTAACAACTGAAGTGATTCACGTAACAAATGTGGCAAGAAAGTTCATAAAATGGGGCAAAATTCTCTTAATAACTGTCTCACTTAACAACATAACTTTTGGACTAAGTTGTGGTCATATGTCAAGGACTACCTGTACAGGTAGTTTTCGACTTACAACGGTTCATTTAGTTACAACAGCACTGAAAAAAGTGACTTATGACCATTTTTCACACTTATGACCATTGCAGCATCTCCCATGGTCACATAATTTACATTTGATTTACATTGACAACTGACTCACATTTATGACAGTTGCAGTGTCCCAGAGTCATGCGTAAAAGCCC
Organism: Sibynophis collaris; assembly: GCA_036250565.1. Lineage (NCBI taxonomy): Eukaryota > Metazoa > Chordata > Lepidosauria > Squamata > Sibynophiidae > Sibynophis > Sibynophis collaris. The sequence continues at coordinate 68,076 of JANHFK010002663.1, read as the reverse complement.
TTTTTACGACCTTCTGACAAGCAAAGTCAATGGGGAAGCCAGATTCATTTAACAATCATGTTACTAATTTAAGAACTGCGGTGATTTGCTTAACAAACGTGGCAAGAAAGGTCGTAAAATGAGGCAAAATTCACTTAACAAAATTCTCTCACTTAGCAACAGGAATTTTGGGCTCAATTGTAGTCATACGTTGAGGACTACATAGGTAAGATTACTATGATTGTAACTCACTTTTTGTAAACTAGCACTGATTATAATGCGATTAGTGTAGCAGGACATTCTCTCGTCCCCACAGATCTCAAAATAGGTTTTCTGTGTTTTTAGATTGCTGTGTTTGAAAAACGCGGCAATCTTTTGTTTTGTAATGTCCTGACATGTTATTAGATTTGTGGATAAGAGCTTACACTCCAGTGTCTGGGTATCTGCAGGACCATCAATCAAACTTGAAATAGTCTGGCCTACTGAATCATCTACAGTCAAACTCCTCAGAGTGTGACTCTTCCAGCAGGCGAGGGGAGACAACGCTGGATGGCGTGTGTATTTGTACGTGTGTACAAATTGTACAAATCAAAGAACCTCCTCTCCAACGGTGTTTGGGATATTAAAATGCTATTCTGGAGAGCCATCTATTAAGATTATATGCCTCATTGTTGCAAAAAAAATTATAATAATACGGGGTTGCAAAAATAATAAACTACCAGGGAAAAAAAGGACAATAGATAATCAGTAACCCTGGTACATATGTGAATTCTTTCTCTGTAATAAACTCGGGGTATTATTTATTTTTTTATCAAAAGTGGCTTGCTTTGCATAATTTTGACCTTGATAATTTATATGGATGTGTGCCTCGCAACCTTTTTAATTTTTCTGCTGTCAGAAAGTCTGCCAGAGGCAGTGTTTTCCCCATATTACTGTAAAAGGCATTTGCAAAAGGTCTATTTTTAGCGAGGGCTAGAATGTAATTTACTAAATACTTCTTCATTTTTGCTCTGTTCTGCTTCTTGTTAGTTTTATAGCACCATTTTGGGTGAATGGATAGTGGCCTCAACATATGCTTATTAGAGGCAAAACGGGGATATCACATTCTGGGATATATTGTTGTTAGTTGCGAAGTCGTGTCCAACCCATCGCGACCTCATGGACAACGTTCCTCCAGGCCTTCCTGTCCTACCATCCCCCGTAGTCCAATTAAGTTCACGCCAACTGCTTCAGTGACTCCATCCAGCCACCTCGTTCTCCGGGATGAGAATGTATCTCTGGGATATATAGAGAAGGTAAAAATAAGAGAATCTTTACCTCAAGAGGAAACAAAGCACCTGTTTTACTGCATTGAAAGGTTGGGTCAGGTAGGCCTTGGTTTACAACCATTTCTTTAGTGACTATTCAAAGCTACGATAGCACTGAAAAAAGTGACTTATGACTGGTTCTCACGCTTACCACCCTGCTGGTCACGTGATCAAAATTCAGTGCAGTCATATGACCCCAGGACATCATAACCGTCATAAATACGAGTCAGTTGCCAAGTGTTTGAATTTTGATCACGTGACATTGGCATGCTGCAATGGTTGTAAACAGAGGTGAAATCTAGCAGGTTCTGGAGAACCGGTAGTGGAAATTTTGATTAGTTCGGAGAACCAGTAGCGGAAATTTTGAGTAGTTCGGAGAACTGGAAAATACCACCTCTGGCTGGCCCCAGAGTGGGGTGGGAAAGGAGATTTTGCAATATCCTTCCCCCAGGAGTGGAGAGAGACTGGGGATTTTGCAGTATCCTTCCTCTGGAGTGGGGTGGGAATGGAGGTTTTGCAATATCCTTCCCCCAGGAATGGAGAGGGAATGGAGATTTTGCAGTATCCTTCCACTGCCACCCCCACCAGGCCATGCCCACAGAACCGGTATTAAAAAAAATTGGATTTCACACACTGGTTGTAAGTGTGAAAAATGATCACATGTCGCTTTTTTCAGTGCCTTTGTAACTTCAAACGGTCACTAAATGAATTGTTGTAAAAGTCATGGCTTACTAATCTAGCACAGAAGTCTTGGAGAATCCTTAGACTGATCGAATTTAAGCCAGCCATTTCATAAAACCTTTAATGTTGGTTTCAGTTCCATGAGAAAGAACTGTTTCTGCATAGAAATATCAGTTTTACCAAAGCATTTCCAGAAATCGGTATGGGATTTTTCTTTGCTTTCCCCCACTTCCTACCTTTGAGCTCTTCCTTCTTGTTTCAAAAAAATTGAAAATGGGCCTGATTTGAAATAGGGGATGTTTTTTTGTGTTGAAAAGGCCCTTTGTAATATGTGGCTTTATAACTTCTCTTGTTTACATCGCTTTTGCTTTTCTTCTTCGCCTTGAATGCTGGGCCGTTAGATCAGTAGATTGCATGGATCTGAGAGATGCAGAATGAATTTCCTCTTCTTTTTGACACATCTCCTAAACACGTTCTGATATGTTTAGAGAATGCACCTTTTATGTATCGCCCGATAGATGGAGAGAATGAACTAATTCCACCCCAGTCTTGCTGATTAGGTCCTCTTCCAAGCTTCTTAGCTTCTTGCAAAGGTTATATTTCCTGAAAAGGCTGGTATTTTTGCTGATTGATTGCAGCATCAGTGTTACTGAACTACGTAGCGGAATAAACCTTTCCTTGATGCCCTGTAAATTGAGTCTGGATAGATAAGCTTATTTTCACCAGTATTAAGGTCTCGTTTATCAGCTAGGACATTTTCTTGCCTGCTCCTTCCCTTATTTGAAAGTGGCACGAGAGCAGACGAAATGCAAAGAAAAGGAGACAATAATCTTGTTAGCTCTGATTTGTTACAGCTCCATTAGGTGGTTGAAAAGAATGACATACAGGAACCAAACTTTGCTGCTAGTATTTCCCTGTCATTAACAGAATTTTGACCATTACAGTCTTGTTTAATGAGCCTCCCATCCCTGTCTCCTGATGCGGCCGTTAAACGGAGCGCAGGTATCTTGGGTGGGGGAGGCCCTGAGAGACCTAGCACAGGGGCAGGACTGCCTACCCTGGATCTTGCGAGGCCTCCCAGGTCCCCTGAGACACCCAAAGGTTCTGCTTCCTGCCCCTTGCTTGTGTCCCCATAGCTCTTGGACCTGTTTTCCCATCCCACTGGATCTGTAGTGGGTTCCTACCGGTTCTGTCCAGTTCTTAGAACCGATAGTATTATTTATTTTTTTATCAAAAGTGGCTTGCTTTGCGTAATTTTGACCTTGATAATTTATATGGATGTGGCGGGAGGCTCCACCCACCCACCCAGATGTCATCATGGATATTCTGCGCATGAGCAAAAGCGCTGCGCACGAGCTCCCGTTGCGAGCCAGTAGCGAAGGTAAGTAGAACCCACCCCTGCACTGGATCCTCTGTCACGCAAACCAATATGTGGTTTATTGCTGGGATCCTGCCGCAATCTCACAAGTAACTATCATTTTCTGAGCAGCCAATTCTGGGATTGCGTCGCTGGGATATGCAGCTCGATCCCAGAAGCGGCCATTCGAAAAATGAGGAACAGCATTAGTGAAGGTGAGCAAGGACATCCATTGCAGGGCAAGAAGCAGCTAGTTAGGCCACACGGTGATCCCAGGATAGCAGCTACCATTTTCCAAGTGGGTTGTAATTAGCTTTGGAGGAGTCTGCCATAACCTCCAATGGTCATTAAATGGTCATCAAGCAAGAATGTTAATGGTCATTAAGCAAGGACTATCTATAGTTTTACACTTAATACAGATATTATTCTAATACCGTGTTTCCCCGAAAATAGACCCTGTCTTATATTTTTTTGAACCTCGAAATAAGCACTTGGCCTTATTTTTGGTGAGGTCTTATTTTGGGGGCCGTGTGGAGCAAGACAGGGCTCTTCTTGCCATCTTACCTGATTTCCAGCTCTGTCTCCTTAACCCTAACCAGAGGAAATGGCGGGGACCGGCTGCGCATGCAGTGAAATATTTGGGGAAGGTGGACTTATTTTAGCGCATGCACTCAAAAGCCCAATTGTGCTTAATATCAGGGGATGTCTTATTTTCAGGGAAACAGGTTAGCAATAGCACTTTACAGCCATTTCTAAGTGGTTTACACAGCATATTCCCTCAACAATCTGGGTCCTCATTTTACGGACCTCGAAAGGATGGAAGGCTAAGTCAACCTTGAGCCTGGTGAGATTTGAACTCCTGGAATGAGCAGTGAGTTAGCCTTGCAGTACTGCATTCTAACCACTGCGCCACCATGGCTCTTATATCTAATATCTTTTTTTTAAAGTAGAAGTTAAAACAAGATCTACTTCCCATCCATCATTCTAAATCATATTATTCACTAAGTCTGATCCTTCCTGTTGTTCATTCATATCAATGTCCATAAAACATTTCAGCACATTATGGACTACTTTCCCATAGACCAGATAAACACAGCGCTCACTCACTCTCTCTCTCTCTCTCTCTGTGTGTGTGTGTGTGTGTGTGCGTGCTTGGAGAAAGTTGATCATTTTTACATTAGGATATTTTTAATGGTTCACGTGTGATAACTTTATTTCAAAAGTAATTTGGTTCAAAGGGAAAAGTTTATTAGTTTATTTGAAATATGCTAAATTGTTTCACCTATTAAATTGAAATCTTGATCCTAACAAATTGCCTTTTAGATTGTTTTCTTTTAAAAGACTAGTTCTGTATCTCAACAAGACTGTTTACTGAACCATTGTTATTTATGTATGGAAAGGAAAATTTCCATATAAGCAATGACAGAAAAAAGAGAACATTAAATTAGGCTTGCAATAAATTGCATTGTATTTTAATTACTTGCAATTTACTACATTTTAATTTACTTCACCAAAATTAATACAGGAGTTGCTCATAATCTGCTCAAAGAGAAATTTACTTGGATATATGTGATTTATTAATTATCAGCATTTATTTGAATATTAATTGATGATTTATTTGTTAAATCGATTGTCATCAACTAATAACATCTGGTGGTTATTTTATTTTTTTTAAAAACATGACTCGTTTAGTTTAGTTTTTATACATTTTCCCAATTTGGCCAAGCATATATGGCAGAACTACCTTAAATGCATTAATACTTTTCAGGAACCTTATGCTAAATTATATTTCATATATACACACGGATTTGCTGGCTGGAGTCACAGTTGGTTGTTATTAGAGTTGGGAGGATTAACAGAGCACCATATATAAAACAACAACATAACAACCAATGGTTGAATCCAATTTTTTTTACTACCTGTTCTGTGGACGTGGCTTGGTGGGCGTGGAGTGGTTCTCCAGAACCTGCTGGATTTCACCCCTGATAACAACCATGGAGGTGATGAGAAAATGCGGAAAGGAGTGGGACCGGATCATTGCCTAATCAAGATCGGAGGATGAAGTTAGCAAAAACAGGAGCTATAAGGGATCTGCTCAGTTCTGCTCAGGGGAAGTTGGGCAGAAAAGTTTGTAAGGAAGATCAGATCCTGCTCCCTTGAAGCATTAATCCTTCTCATCTTTCTGGAATTGTTTCAAGTAGGAAAGAGAAGCAGGATGTCTTTGTTTTTCTGGATCATAAATTAAGATTTCGGGGCCACCCACCTCACCCCACCTACCATCTGTGAGTAGCGAGATGCTTGCTGACAATGGGCAAACCACTCCTGCCCTGTATAATAATAATACTTGAGCATCTGAGAACAGCCTCTTGTTATGCTGATAAAACCTTTCAGTTCTGCATGCATGAACATCTATTCATAGCCGAGGCATCTGATTTCATACGAGTATATAAAGCTGCTTATTTATTTTCAAAAGTGTGTGTGTATGTATCACAAGCATACCGGTCTGGTGGATATGTTTTCTTATTTTAAAAATCTCAAAGCTGTTAATAATAGTAATAAAAATATATGTTAAACCAGAGGGAGGTTATTTAAAAACAGAATAAAAATATCACATAAAATATCTTAAAGCCACATACATATTAAAAACGCAGACATATAATTATATCTTTGGATGTATTTCCCAATTCTGTATTATAAGAGGAACTCTATGGTGAATTAACAGACTAGTATTTTCATCTTGAAAACCTTGGAAATACTATGAATGTGCAACCAGAAGAAATACTGTATCGTGATGCTCTTAAGAGATTTCCATTTCCATCTATCCTTATGGAAATTAATTTTGACCATCTGTTTTACGTTAATGTCTTTTGGTTCTACTCTTCAGGCAGAACCTTTTGCAAAAAAAATGATTTTTGCTAATTTATTGTGTTTTTTTCCTTTAAATGTTCAGGTTTTAAGCAGTGCAAAAACAACTGGAACCCAATAGGTACTCTGATGGGAGGATCCTATTGCATATCCTCTCTCTACAGAATGTTTTCTGTAGAATAAATGGGAAAGAAAATGTCATCTAACCATTGGTCGTTTTGTGGGAATTTCTATTCAGTTTAGGATTCCACTCCACCCCTCACCCCCGTTTGCTCTCTTCTACCAATGCATCATCCTGGCTTATTTCTCAAATCTATTCTGAATAGTCTCTCAACGCTCCAGAGCAATTGGGGGCATGCAGAAGGGAAGGAATGCAAACCCATCACGATTGTCTCATTTTCTGACTGGTAATGCAATTCAGCACTGCCTTCTATTTTTGTTAACATAAATCAAGCTCTTCTTTATGACTAAATAAAGGAGAGCTGGGCTCTCCTAATGAAAAGCCAGATGGGTGTTTTTGTTCCAGATAATTCTGCTGTTTGATACTAGGGATGTTGCATTTGTGGGGGGGAAAACAATCCATTAATGTTGAAGTAGATTAAATATTGAATGCAAAGCCCTAAAAATTGTTCTCTCAAGTAAAGGCCCTTTGAGTTCCACAATCCTTAGTCTTAATGAATTAGGTTCAGGACTGCAGCCGAAATGTCAGGCTTTGTATCATAAAGGCTTAAGTCTTTCTATGCATGTTCTCCTTAATTTCATCACTGCGTTCTCTAGCAAATAATTCTGGCAAACACTAAAATAAGTGAAGGAATTCCACTTACCTATGGCCTGTGGTACACCAGAAGATTGACATCCAGTAATATCTCTATTATAAGGCTGGTGGATTCTTCGGTAATGTGGAGAAAGTGGAAATCTTAATTAAGAGTGTTTTTAAGGCATTTTGAATTGTGGTTCACTGAGTGACATAATCAATAGAATTCTAGGATAATATTCTATTGATTCCAGAATCAATAGGATTCTATTGACTCTAGGATCGCAGCTGGATCAAAGCAGTGAATGCAGTCCAGAAATAAAGTGCTGAATTATACCGGATCGTACAGCAATGATGAACATGAAACGAGTAGGGAAAAGCCAAGGACATTAGCCTGGGAAATAAATGCAGATTAGTCTGTGCTGTGGTGTTTCCCATAGCTATCTGGGCCATGAAAGAATTAGACAGGAGGAAAATTGAATCGTTCAAGTCGTGGTGTTGGAGAAGGCTCCTGCGCATTCTCTGACAGCAAATATGACAAACAAGCATATAAAACCAGACATCTTGCTGGAAGGCGAATATTACGAAATTCTGCTTTACTTTATTTTGACCATGGCATGTGATCAAACTCACTGGGGAAGGCAATTAAGCTCAGACTGGTCAGTATAAAAAGGATACAAGGTCACCCAAAAACATGGTGGCTAGACACCGTCAAAGCCAATAACAGCCAGAGCATAAAACAATTGAAAGAAGCTGTACAAGATTTGAAAAATGTGGAGAGAGCTGGTCCATAGAACTGCTGATAATTGGACACGATTGAATGGATGGCATTATGATTTGCAATGGTGCAGTTGTTAGAATGCAGTATTGCAGACTACTACTGCTGACTGCCGGCTGACTGCAATTTGGCAGTTCGAATTTCACCAGGCTCAAGGTTGACTCAGCCTTCCATCCTTCTGAGGTTGGGTAAAATGAGGACCCAGATTGTTGGGGGCAATATGCTGATTCTATAAACCGCTTAGAGAGGCCTGTAAAAGCACTGTGAAGCAGTAGTTAAGTCTAAGTGTTAATGCTATTATCAAATAGCATACCACATAATCTTTGAACAATGCAGGTCATTG
>JANHFK010002659.1:21658-33216 GCA_036250565.1 Sibynophis collaris | reverse complement strand
AAACAACAATTGTAAAAAAAATTTCCATCACCCTTTTTCCTATAAAAACCAATAAAACTTTGATATTAAAAAAAAAAGAAAGAAAATGGAGCTTGGGAGCCCGTTTTCACTGGCAGATTGCAGGTGCCCCCGACACGAGTGACATCAAGTTGGCACACCTAGCCTGCCCAGGGCCCCCTCGGCTCCTCCGAAATCAAACACAACCCTGATGCAGCCCTCAATAAAATTGAGTTTGATACTCCTGTCCTAGATTAATAGCACTGAGTAAAATTCTCTTTCTCTTTTGCCTGCTTGCAAAGAAATAGCAAAGCTTGTTCAGCCTTCTCCATTTTGGCATATGAAGTTAAATCTACCAAAAGTATTTTATTTGCCTTTCTATCTTTAGATAAACAAGAATAATGTCATATTTTTTTTAAAAAAGAATCAAAAGATGGAGAAATTTGTAACCATTTTAAAAGGCAGCAAATTTCTGAGTAAAGCTTTCAAAATAAAACATCACAAATAGCTGCGTTACAGGAGAATTGCCTGAGACCATTTATAGAAGTGAGAAATGCAGTCTTTGCACGAGACCTTTAGCAGTGGGGATCAAGTCAGTTTGTACAGAAATTCCAAACATCATCTACATCTAACGAATTAAAAAAAACCCTTTTGAGACATACATTCCCAAAATTTTGAAAGGTGCATCTCAGTTATCAATTTGGTATATACTTAATGGCTCCTCCAGCTATAAACACTGTCAGAGATGTGTCTGTTCAATATCATTTTGATTCAAAGTTGGCATAAAGCAGTCATTCGGGATGTCAAATTACCACTGATCTAAAAAATGACAAAGGAAGGTTTGTTAAATATGCCAGGTTTTCAGATGAATCCAGGGAATTAATTTAGAAAGAAATAACAGAAACTTCCAGTCAATATTTCTTGGAGCTTCCTCAAACAGAAATAAAGTTTATTAGTTCCTTGCAAAATGTGACAGAGGAAGTGAGAGTCCAAAAGGCCTAACAGACAAGTCAAAGCAGGATCTAAAAACACAGCTACTTTTAATCATAATTAGGCACCTATTTTATATTATTATTTTATATCTTCTTCCACAAAATAATTTTTCTCTAAAGGTGTACCTAATAACAACCCATTAAAAATACCATCCTGGATAAGAAATGGTAGATGTATAATCCTTACTATGGGATATTGATCGCCAAGAATAACAAAGCAATGAAGAACCAGCAGCCCCAACTATTGGGTTGGTCTCAATCATTAATCCTTTCCCCACCATTGGTGGCTCCTGTCTATTGGTCATGACTTCCTGCTGTGGGAGAACAAGTCCACCAATCAAGGATGATAGTGAAAACTCCACCTCAGGAGACCATGCAAAATACCAGCATGCAAAACAGTGGACAATAAAGATTGCCCCAAGCCCTCATCCCAGGGAGGTGAACCTGCTCTCTCTGATCTAGGCAGGCTTCTCCTTCTGTTTGGTCACCCTAAGTAGCAACTAGGAGGACCAAGAAGAGGAAGAGAAGGTGAAGCAAGAGCAACCACACATCCTTCCCCCCTCCAGGTCCCTTTTGCTGTTATTGGAAAATGAGGAAGAATTTCTGATACCAACACACTCCAACTCTCTCTTGTTTTAATGCTCTTTTACGGAGATGGGGAATGATAATCCCTTTATGACTTGTGGACTTCAACTGCTAGAATCCCTGAGCCAGCATAAGCCAACTCTCCAACTGGATAACAGATTAACAGCGTTGGAAGGGACCTTGTAGGTCATCTAGTCCAACCCCCCACCCAGGAGACCTTACACCATTTCTGACAGATGGCAGTCCAGTCCCACAAGGGAGAGGGGCGGTCTAGAAATATGAATAAATAAATAAATAAATAAATAAATAAATAAATAAACTTCTGAAGGCAACTTCTGTTCCATGGGTTGATTGTTATCACTGCTACTGCTTTGGGAAACAGCTTGACCCCCTCCTCTCTGTGGCAGCCCCTCTAATATTGGAGGACTGCTCTCCTGTCTCCCCTGACCCTTCTTTTCTCTAGACTAGCCAGGCCCAGTTCCTGCAACCGTTCTTCATATGTTTTAGCCTCCAGTCCCCTCAGCATCTTGGTTGCTCTTCTCTGCATTATTTCCAGAGTCTCAACATCATGGAGACTGCAATATCATCTGCTTTGTTTCATCCGAAGCTTAATATGGGCGGGAAAAAAATCTTCCCTGGCACAAGCCTTATTCATCTGAAGATAAGGAGATGCACCAACTACCAGCTGATGACTAATTTTCACACGTTCATTATTTCACTCAATTAGAACTGCACTAATCAGGCAGCGGCGTTTCATGCCTCACTCTCAAGTTTAGCAGGAGGTGTGAAAACCTCCACTTTGGACATGACTAATTTCTGAAATCCACCCTCATGAGCACTGGGCTGCTTAACACCCACCCTGTCAGCAGCCAAACCAGACAAAACGCCGGGGGGGGGGGAGGACCCTCAATTTCACACAACCCAGCAGGAGAACTTGTATGCGTGCATTGCCTTTGCCCTTATATATAGACAGTCCTCGACTTACAATTCAATCTATCAATTCTGCTTATTGCAGTCATAGACCAGAGACCAGAACAAATTAAAACACTAGGTAAATATACAATTAAATGGGTTCGATCCTAGGTAGAGGCAGGAAGGGCATCCAGCCAGTAAATACTCAGCTCCATTCAATTGCTCCGACTCCACCCCACAAGGGACTATGGGGTCATTAGAATAGAATAGGATAGGATAGGAATAGGAATAGAATAGAATAATTAAAAATTCTAGTATAAAATAATAAATAACAGCTAAAATCCAGTCTGTCAACTATACATAGTCTAACTATACTAAAAATCACAATCCATAAACGGTGCGGCCCGTAGTCAGTTTAATACTAGAAGGGAAAGGAATAAGCAGCGCAAAGGGTTTGCCACATTTGTTGTATAAAAGAGCCATGGTGGGTTTGACACGTGTTTCCCATGAATGCCCAGGGCTGCTGCGCAGAATTTAGCTACCTACGCTGTAATTATGGGCTGTTCGCCCTTAAGCAGCCATTGGAGATCAGGCTCGGAACGGCCGGGGTACCTAGCAATTACGGGAAGGATATGTTTTTTCCGAATCTCTCTGTAAAAGGAACATCGAAGGAGTATGTGACCCACAGTCTAGACCTCTCCTGAGGAGCCACAGGAACATTCTGGCTGCTTTATGGCCTTTTACAGCATCCAATGGCCACATCACTGCCATTTTTGGTGCTCTTTCCTGGAAACAGGTGTTTATTTCTGGTTTCTGAATAACCGGCATGACTTACAATATTATTAAGTCATGCCAGTCATTAGGAGGAGGGGTCACCATACCCCATGTTAGGACCTTTTCTGTGTGCTCGTTAAGTGAATGCAGCCATTGTGAAACAAATATTGTGGTTGTGCAGTGAATCCATTGTCCTCAATGGATGTTTTTGGTCAGAAACCAGAAATAAACACCAGTTTCCAGCAAAGAACATCATAAATCGCAGTGATGTGACCATGGGATGCTGTAAAACATCTTGACTTGTACACTGCCCTGGTGTACAGGGAGAAGGGCGGTATATAAATAAAAATTTATTATTATTATTATTATTATTATTAAAAGGCCATAAAGCAGGTCAGTTGCCAAGCAGCCAAAATGCGACCAGGGAACCATGGGAGGAGAATCAGAAATTGTGAATTCAGGCCATTAGTGGCCCCGGAAAGGTCCATTATAACTCCAAATGGTCACTAAGTGTCTGGCCATCATTTAAGAGCTACCTGAACTTAAGTCTTGTTTCTCAGGCATTTCCTCATTTGTGAACTATTATAATAAAATATCCATTTACTATTCCTCCTTCGATATGTTATTTTAGACTTAGTGACCAACAATGCTTTTCTCTAGAGATATATACATACTTCTTAAAGGGACCGAGAATGAATATAAACTGGCAGAGGAGTGAAAACTATCAGAGGAATAGGGGTCAGGACATAGTCCAGAAGATGCAAGAAAGAGCATTCCTTTTGCAAAAAAAAAAAAAAAGTATTCACCTGAAGTTTCTTTTTTACGGATTAAATGCTGATTATTTCAAAGCTTTGCATGACATGCTCTTTTCTTATTTGACAATGAGAGGTGAGAGCTATTAGCACTCAATTATTGATAAGCAATAATACAGAGGGTTTGGGCCCAGCTCAGTGTGGCACTAGACAACTTTGGCTGATCTTATGGGATAAACGCAAGACCAGGCTTAAAGTTAGTAAGGGAGAGAAGCTTTCAAGTTGATGCCACGAAGTGGCCATGAAACCACCAAGTGTCAAGCTCAGTGAAAGACACATTGCTTTTTAGCGTATTTGATAACTGACAGGTCTCTTTGATGTTGTGCCTGATATAACACAATAGTATTTGGTAACTGTCATCATCCCTAATTAACATGAAACAGAAATAGCTACTATTCATTGTTATTTGCAGCTACACAAATCAACAGTTTCACTAGTCTGAAATACTTTTCTCTATCTAGTGCACTTCAAAGTATTCAACTGCAAGCTGTCTAATCCTCAGCAAACACATCAATATCGATAAAATATAGGAACAGAAGGCACCTTGGAGACTATTTGATGGTATTCTGTTTTAGCTATATGTCCCTCTTTCCATTTTTTATACTTTTTTCTGTCCCTCAAATTCTTCTTCATGCAACCATGCTGGTTTCATCTGGGTCTCTTGTTTTTCTTTCTCTGTAGTATTGTGTTAGACTGGGTTTTTATAATCTCATTTTTCAGTGTTTTCCAAGCATCTTGTGAGATAGCAGATCATAGAAGCCAATGCCCAACATAGCTGAATAGTAACAAGTTAGGGAAGTATAATGTAAAACATGAAACTTTAAATCCTATGATTAAAATCACAACCCTGTAAGCATTCAGATTTTGAATTAGAGTGTTAATAATAAAACTGGAATGCCTATATAGGAAACCTTGCAAATCTCCATTTTTTTCCTGTAAAGAATAGCTTTGATTTTAGGTCCCAAACTTCTCTTAGAATAATCTTTTTATTGAAAATACCAAGAATTCTCCATAATTTCAAAACACTGATTGAATTAAATGTGATGTGATTTGCTGCAGACACCAACATGGTGTTGCTTGTCTCTGCTGTGACCCATTTAACTGGAAAGTGATCAATTGTCTTAGTTTTACTTCAACATCTGGATGTCCAGTTTTCAACACATACTGATCTTTCTGTCTTTCTTATAGCCTAAAGAATGGTTTGCTTTGAGTGATTTGTTGAATGAAATAAAATTGACTGGACTCATACTCAAACATAAACCATAGTTTCTATACCTCAAAAGTCGAGTTCACTTCATGCTAAATCAATACCACATCAACCACCATCAACAGTGCAAAACAGCAACTTTTGAAACAGACTTTGAAGGCAGGTCTTCTCTGTCTTTCTCCAGTGGTGCCTAAAATATGAATTCAGTATTCCCCAGAGCTGTCCAACCTGAAAACGGTCTCTCTCCTTCAGTTTGCCAGGTTTGGATTTGGACACGAACGTCATTAACATCCTGATCTGAGCAGAAAGATGATTTAGATGTTTTATAAATCAAGAACAGTGAAGTTCAAAGCTCCAGGTAAGACGAAGTTATTATGGGATGACCCATGTGTAAGAACAAGCTATTCATGTTGCAATGCCTGGGGACTATTGTCTTAAGGGTGGCATGTCAAGCACAAATGTTGGCTATCCTTGGCATGAAGAATACCAAAGGATGATGAAAATGGTGAGCCAGGATCTTTCTGGTCGATTCTTCCTCCTTCTCTCCTTGGTATCTCCCTCTTCTCTCTTGCTTTCTTCAAATTGCATTCTTTTTCCACAGCTAATTTAATCCTGACATTTCCAGAACTGAAGAAAACAAATAAGATGCAGTTCACATTTCACCATGACTGAGGATGGTTGGGTGAATCCTTGGCTGTTGTAACATCTTAAATGAAAAACTTTTAGGGAGAAGTGAAGTGGTTTTATATATCTTCCCCTCTCTTGCTTTCTAACAGCCTGGAAGGTCAGCCTCTTCGTAGATTTTGTAGCGTGCAACCCCCTTCCCCCACAAACATTCATAATCTAGTTTAAAATATTTATCTGCAATACACATACAAACACGCACCACATTTGCATTGCTTTACACTCACTCATTCTTTTGCTTAATTGCATTTACTTGCCTTAATGATAAACCCTTAATGATAAAGATGGCTAGCCACAGAGTAGCAGGATAGTCTCTGAATGGATGTGGCTGAGCAGGAGTGCAAGCGAAGCAACCGGAACAAAAAGAATGATTATTAAAAGCACTCAAGTCTGCATCTTTCCTTTTATTCTTCCAGGGGAATGTTTACCCCATCAAAATCAGTGTTTTTGAAGCTCCACCAAGCAATCCACAAGTTACTCTGGGCTTCAATGGCTTCAGGAGTGGCTCTCTGGCCCTTCCCTGCACAGACCCTGTTTCCTTTTGTCCAGAAATCACTAAACTGGAACCCTGTTTATTTAACCAGGCTTCTTCCACTAGTTCACTATAAATGCTTTTTATATACAAACAGGAACATTAAAAAAAGGAACCTCTTAATGGTGAAATGAAAAGCTCTGGCACTGTGTGTATATTGTGTTTCCTCCTCAAAGTAAGTTTGGGGGGGCTGGGGGGGAAGAGAGAGGGTGCAGCCAGGTAAAAATTGTGAAGCTATCTTGGATTTCTTCCTTCTGATGCAGCTTCATCCTTTTATGACATTTGGCAGGGGGGAAAAAGGTAGCATCTTCAAATGAAGCTCAGGAGGGCCTGCTAACAACCTCAGAAGCTCTTCTTGGTTTCCTTGGCAGCAGAGGGAGAATGGCTTGCACTGCCTTCTTCTCGGCTGCTTTCTGACCTCCCAGGCTGGTCTGTGGTCCTTCCGCCCAAATACCAATTAGCCCAGACTCTGCTTAGCTTGTAGTTCAAACTCGGTCAGGGATACAGTCTCAGGTGCTGCCCTCAGGCCGGACTCTCAAGTCTGGTTCAAACCCTAGCAACACGCTAGTAGTGGGTTCCTACCGGTTCTGTCCGGTTCTTAGAACCAGTAGTAACAGCGGTGGGAGGTTCCACCCACCCGCCTGGACGTCATCATGGATGTTCTGCGCAACTACGCACTCCCGTTGCGAGCTGGTAGTTTAGTTTAGTTTATTTACATTTAAATAAATGTAAATAAAGGTAGCGAAGGTAAGTAGAAAGCACCCCTGCAACACACACATATCTTTTTGGCCAAAAGTCCAGCTACGCTCCTGTGGACAAACTCTTCCGCATAAGGGTAGAAGCGGAGTCCCCCTGTCATTCAATGCAGATTTTACTTCCATGCTTCAACCCTGAATATTGTCTCTGCTGGCTGTGAGGGGAGGGAGACATGCTGAAGTCCAGTAATATTCAGAGGCTACCAGGGATGAGAAGGATAAACCAAGCCATGTTTAAAATTCAGAATCACAAAGATTTCTCTACAGATACCAACCAGGGTGGGGGGAGAGGGGGAGGACAGAGCTGTATTTTATGAGCTTGGCTGAAGAGCAGCTAAGACGGAGCTCCACTCTAAAATCAGGAATCCGTTAGCACCTTTTGTGACTAACAGAATTTATTAAAAGGTATCAGCTTTTGTGCCGATTCGTGCCTTTTAAGAGAATTTTCTAGTCAGAACAAATGATACAGATCCCTCCAGGATATCTACTATGGATTAAACGTAGTAGTGAAATCCAATTTTTTTTTACTACCGGTTCTGTGGGCATGGCTTGGTGGGTGTGACTTGGTAGGCGTGGCAGGGCAAAGATACTGCAAAATCTCCATTCTCATCCCACTCCAGGGGAAGGATAATGTAAAATCCCCATTCCCTCCCCATTCTGGGGCCAGTCAGAGATGGTATTTGCCAGTTCTCCAAACTACTCAAAATTTCCGCTACCGGTTTTATAGAACCTGCTGGATTTCACCTCTGACTAAACGGCTCTTCTCTATTTAAACTTCAAGCTGATCGTCACAATTAAAAACCATTTTTAAAAATGTATTTTTCCTTCTTCCCTCTTCAAGCCTTTTCTTTTCATGCTATGTCTATCACCAAACACAATCCTGTCTCTTCTGCCTTTACTCAATGCTCAAGAAATGTTACAAGTGGGTGAAGCAAATTGCATATAAGAGAAAAAGAGAACAGTGTGGATTTAAACAAATGGATGAAGATAACAAAAAGAAGGAAGAGGAAGACAGGGGAAGGTATTTAAAAGTAAAAAAAACCCTCCTTAACAGCAAATTATCTAGCAAGTATTTAGTTTTCTTGCTAGAACTCAAAAGATAAGCATAAATGATAACCTCTCAGGTTATCCCCATACAGAATTCTTATTAATTTCCAAAGGACTTATACTGTAGCAGCCAATACAGAATTTTACACAACACACACTTTCTTCAACAATCAATAAAAGGAAAGAAAGAAGCTAAGGCAAAATCAGAATTCACATTTCACTTACAGCTCTGGAATTTATAAATAAATCATCTCCACAGGCTGATTGATGTCCCTCCATAAATAATTAATCTCTGACCTTCCATTATGGAGCTGTCTAAATTTTTCACCCTGGGAACAAGCGTACAATAAATTTTCAGATGCCAGAAAGAGAGGACAAAACAGGGCATGATAATATTCATTTATACATTTGTCATAAGTTTTTTACTAGATTAGATTTTATTCAGCATTATTGGCTTGGTATTGGTTAGGCATCCTGGAGGGTTATTTATCCAAGATATACCTTCCTCCCTCACTAAAGCCTGTGAAAGAATCCAAATTTCAGAGGATCATGGCTAGAATAACGGAAGATCCACACGCGTACACATATATAGGATCTACTACGGGAAAAGACCCCACTCATGAGCCCCACTGCAGACTCTTCCCCCTTTCCTGATCCAAGTATCTATGTTGGCCAAGTTGACTGGGAAAGCCATGCATTCAAAAGAGCTTCTTCTACAATATGGAGAGGCTTTTGAAGGCCTCCGCCTTGGACGAAGAGCAAATCCCCAGGCGCGAAGGGGATTGATGAGGCAGAGAGAGACCCAAGAGTGGAAGGATTTGGGCAGGGTTGTTCCAATCTAGGAAGATTCCTTAGTTTGTCAGTGGTTCCTCCAATTGGAAGCAAGGCCTGGGGGTGGGGGAAGAATGGAATCCAGGGCTCTGGTCTCCCACATAGAGAGAAGAGCAATCAATCAATCGATCAGAATACAAAGGACCTTGGAGGTCTTCTAGTCCAGCCCCCTACTCAAGCAGGAGATCCCATACCATTCCAGACAAGTGGCTGTCTAGTCTCTTCTTAAAAACCTCTAGTGATGGAGCACCCACAATTTCTGAAGGCAAGCTGTTCCACTAGTTAATTGTCCTCCCTGTTAGGAAGTTTCTCCTTAATTCCAGGTTGCTTCTCTCCTTGATTAGTCTCCAACCATTGTTTCTTTCTTGCCCTCTGGTGCTTTGGAAAATAATTTGAGCCCCTCTTCTTTGGGGCAGCCCCTCAAATACTGGAATACTGCTATCATGACACCCCTAATTCTTCTTTTTCTTTAGACTAGCCAAACCCAAATCCTGCAACCGTTCTTCCTATGTTTTAGTTTCAGGCCTTTAATCATCCTAGTTGCTCTTCTCTGCACTTTTTCCGAAGTCTCAACATTTTTTTTTGTAATGTGGTGAGCAAAATTGGATGCAGTATTCCAGGTGTCGTCTTACAAAAGTTTTATAAAGCCCTATTAATACTTCATGTGATTTTGATTCTATGGAATCAAATTTTACTGGAGGCTTTTAAGAAGAGACTGGGCAGCCATTTGTCTGGAGTGGTCCAGGTGGCACGCGGAGCCTTTTTTGCAGGCACGCAAGCCATCACCCTAGGTCAGCTCCACTGCGCATGTGTGTGCGCCTCCTGCCAGCCAGCTGATTTTTGGGTCTCTGCCACATGCCTGTTTTGGATGCCAAGTAAGTACAGGCTCGCGTGGAGGCTCTGGGAGGGTGAAAAACGGGCTTACTGGGTGTCCGGAAATAGGCTGTTTCCGTCCTCCAGAGGGCCAGGGGAGGTCGTTTTTGTCCTCCTGGAGGTTCCAGGAAAGCTCTAGAGCCTGGGAAGGGCGAAAAACAGGCCTATCGGAAGTCCAGAAACGAGCCGTTTCCGGCCTCCGGAGGCTTCAGGGAGTTCTACTAGGCCCAAAATGGGGCACGGGTGGGTCGTGCGTGCATGCACGGTGGGGATGGGAGAGCGTGGGATTGTCGAGCAAGGGGCGGGCCAGCGCAGTGGGTTGCGCATACATGTGCAGGGAGCAGAGCGTGGATGGGGGGCATTGCATTATGGGTGCGGGCACGTGTGCTCACGCTATCGCACATGCACGGACACTTTTGGCACCCAAGGAAGAAAAGGTTAGCCATCACTAGTCTAGGGTTTCCTGCTTGAGCCGGGGGGTTGGATTAGAAGACCTCCGAGGTCCCTTCCATCTCTGTCATTCTGTTACTCTTAATAGACGTTCGTTGTTATTGTAAAAGAAAGGTGAGGGAGAATAATTTAGCAGAAGGGAACTTATTGCCTAAGGGCGTGTGAGGGCCTAATCCCGCCAAGAAGGAACTCATCTTTTGAGACCATCTACACAAGCTGATGCGTTCATTGTTCCTTTGTTGGGAGCCGCTTGGTACCTTTCAAGAAAGAGGCACAGAGAGGGCAATTCTGAAGGCGCAGAGGGCTTCCTGCGGTTTTTTTTTAGTATTAAATCGTCTTCATGCTTCAGTTGAGTGCGCCGGATAGGAGTCTGCAGATGGCTTTGAGGCAATTCATCTATTTATCTTCCTACTGCCTCTAAGTTACCTTGAAGCAAAAAGAGGATGGTTGCTAAGCAACTGCTCACATGCCTTCTCCGGCTTCTAAGATAATCATTAGACCAGCTGTCTGAAAGACGAGAACATCTGCAGGAAACAGGGGTTAGATCTGGCTTAATATGCTGACCCTCATAAATAGGCAGGCCTAATGATAAGCTAGCATGGAAGTCGTCCTCCACCCCAAAAAAACCCCCTCCTCTCTTACTACACTTCTGTGAAACTCAAGGAGGTTATTTTTAACGTCATTCCTTTCTCCTCATCCATTTATTGCTCCTTGAGAAAATTCAGGCTCGGAGATCCCCATTCACTTGAAAGTTTGTTCTTGTATTTAGTACCTGTGCTGGAAAATCCTTGACTTGCATCCGTTCACTGAAGTGGAGCTTTGGAAAATTACAACGGATTGAAAATCCCTTGTATTTATGACCATTACGGACTTATGACTGTTTTTCACACTTATGACCATTGTAGCATCTCATGATCCGATGATCAAAAATTTGGATGCTTGGCAAATTGGTTCGTGCTTATGACGGTTTGTAGGTCATGTGATTCCCTCTTGAGACCTTCTGACAAGCAAAGTCAATGTGGAAATCCAGATAGAATAGAATAGAATAGAATTCTTTATTGGCCAGGTGTGATTGGACACACAAGGAATTTGTCTTTGGTGCATAAG
>JANHFK010002652.1:95857-106093 GCA_036250565.1 Sibynophis collaris | reverse complement strand
TATGCTGAATTTACTCTATATACCTGATCAATGTCCCACCACAATTGATCTCTCTCTCTATGTATAAATTCTGCCAAAATTGTGCTCATGACATCTTTCAAATCCTCATTTTCTTCTTCTATTAAATTCTGAAATCTAAGAAAGAAAGACATTCGTTCTAGTTCCATTTTTGCCATCAAATTCTCTGCCTCTATGTTTCCCTTCTGAAGAGCTTTCTTTAATTTTTTCCCATACTACCAGTAGTGCATTTCTAACAAGGTGCCTTTGAAAATATCCATGTATTTTATTTTTCCCATACCATAAAATGATATGCCACTTCCAGTTGGAGGTCATGTCCTTCCAAAGTTAATAGTCTTTTATGTCTCAAATTTACCCATTCTTTCACCCAGACAAGTGCAGAAGTCTGGTAGTATAGAGAATTGTTTAAAGATGGTGGGGAGCACTGAACAATTAGCTCTGACTAGGATTTCACTGCACTGCTTGAAATACTGTGATGGTCAGTTCATGCCGGAGCGGGAGATGAAAAAGGTTGCAAACCAGGATTATGTTTGGTGTCCTTCTTTTCCTTCCAGAACTTGACATTATAGCTACAACAGGAAAGACACCAACTTGAGTCTGAACTTTCATTTACACAAGTATTGTCATAACATCTGTATGCTATCTTTAATAAGATGGATCTGCCTTCCCTGCCCTTCATGAACCAAGGCTGTAGGGTTAGTCTCAACCTCTGGAGACTTGGTAAAAAGTACACCATGGTGGCGTAATGGTTAGAATGCAGTACTGCAGGCTACTTCTGCTGACTGCTGGCTGCCTGCAATTTGGCAGATCGAATCTCACCATGCTCAAGGTTGACTCAGCTTTCCATCCTTCCGAGGTCAGTAAAATGAGGACCCAGAATGTTGGGGGTAATATGCTGACTTTGTAAACGGCTTAGAGAAGACCGTAAAGCACTGTGAAGCGGTATATAAGGCTAAGTGCTATTGCTATTGCTACAGTGGAGGGTCAAATCATTGCGCTGTTTAGTATGTAAACATTTGCCTTAAAAAACATTGCCACTGTGAAAGTTATACATTGGTACATGTAGACACTAGTTCTGAAAAAGCAATATTGTTTCCTCTGCATTGTAGGCAAAATATTTTCAGTCGATGCATCCTTATTTGATGAATTCTAGTTCTTGACTAAAAATATGGATAGTGAAGAGAATTTTAGTAGGATTAAAATCCATATAGCTCTTTCTTTTAAGTGCTTTAAGTACTTCATATATATCAGCCAGCAGACGGCAACCTCATTAGGTATGCCTGTACGTTAGGCTAAACTTATTTATCTTCTCATTTAAATATATGAACCAAACTATTTTGCACTTAAAACTAATTCATAAACAGAAACGCAAGACATCTTATGACTTTTACATTTTTCTGCATTTTGTAATGCAATTGTCTGTTGTCTTTTTATGCCTACGTTATGCAAAAGTAACCTACCTAAAATCAAATATAGATAGTCCTCAACCTATAACAGGTCATTTTGAAGTTACTACGGCAATGAAAAAAGAGACATACTGTTTATCACACTTGTGACTATTGCAGCCTCCCTATGGTCACATGATCAAAATTCAGATGCTTGGCAACTGACTCGTATTTACGACGGTTGCAGTGTCCCGGGGTCATGTGATCACCTTTTGTTACCTTCTAACAAGCAAACTAAATGGGGGAGCCAGATTCACTAAACAACTGTGTTACTAATGTAACACCTGCAGTGATTCACTTAACAACTGTGGCAAGAATGGTTGTAAAATGGGGCACAACTAACCTTAACAACTATGTTACTTAGCAACAGAAATTTTGAGCCAGGGGTGAAATCCAGCAGGTTCTGGAGAAACGGTAGCAGAAATTTTGAGCAGTTCAGAGAATCGGTAGTGGAAATTTTGAGTAATTTGGAGAACCGACAAATACCACGTCTGACTGGCCCCAGAGTGAGGTGGGAATGGAGATTTTGCAATATCCTTCCCCCAGGAGTGGGGAAGGAATGGGGATTTTGTAGTATCCTTCCCCTGGAGTAGGGTGGAATGGAGATTTTGCAGTATCCTTCCCCTGCCATGCCCACCAAGCCACACCACGCCCACCAAGCCACGCCCACAGTACCAGTAGTTTAAAAATTTGGATTTCATCATTGCCCTGCATTAATTTTATTCAATCCAGGGTTCTGAATATGCATGACATAAATCTTAAACTAGCCACACTGTCCAGGTTTCCGAGACACTGAGCCAAAATGTGAGGGATTGATCTTTTGGTGTAGCATGTTGTGCTGAGAGAATCGTTACCAATTTTGCGGTATTTTTTAAATACCTGGAAATGGCATAACAATTCAAAGCCAAATATGGCAGATCAATGATTAGATCTGGTTTGTTTCTGACAATAACTGGGGTGGGTGGGGAAGAGAAGCCCTGCAAACAATACTCCCCCCCCCCTTTTCAACTTCACCAGTGGAATGATGAAAAGTTAGCCTTTAAAAAAAAATATGTTCATTGATGGAACAATAAAGAAATAAACTTGACTCAATTTACCCCAATCTTCTCTTCTTTCCTTTTCCATAATGTAAGAAAATGCAATGTCCTTCCCTTATAAAACAGACTCTATTGCACAGGTGTAAAAAGATAAATGTTTTGGTAAGGATATTTTTGGGTATGGTGTAGAGTCAGCCAGCATGAGCACAAGAGTCCTTAAATGATATAGGAAGTCTTTGACTTATAACGATTTATTCAAAGTTACGACAGTGCTGAGAAAGTGACTTACAGCTGGTCCTCGCCCTTATGACTGTTGCAACATCCCTGCAGTAATGTGATAACAGGCATTTGCCTACTATGTGCATTTACAATAGTTGCAGCGTCTTACTGTTGTGTGATTGCCATTTGTGACCTTCCGGGCAAATTCAATGGGGAAGATCACAAGTCACAGTCATATGATATTTCACTTAACAACCATGCAAATATGTGTGTGTGTGTGTGTGTGTGTGTGTGCGTGTGTGTGTGCGCGTGCAGTCATATGATGTCTCACTTAACAACTATCTCTTAATAATAATGAATTTTCCGATTCCTATTGTAGTAATAAGTCGAGGATTCCATGTAAGTGTAGTTATGTCCTTAATTCACAGGTAGTAATATTTTTAGTTTACTTTGAATACATAATTATAAAGCAAATAATTTTGCATTGATGATATCCCACCTTGAGTATTACAGTGAGTTCTGGACAGTTTATTTTCTGGATTCAAATTAACTGGATCTGGTTTAGAGAAGGTTACTTGACACTAGATCAAGAGACTAGAAAATAACTCCTATCAAGAGAGGGATAGAAAGAAGTGAATGTGTTTAGCCTTGAAGGGATGACTGAGCAGATATTACATCACTTTGCAAAGATATTGAAAAGATATTCATTCAGAAGAAACAACACTTTTAACACTTTCTCAGAGACAGGTTAATGGATTTAAGTACAAGAAGACTGATTCTGGTTCAATGTTAGAAGAAACCTCCTAAAAATAAGAAGACTGTGAAATCAATTATCCATAGAAGTGATGGGCTCCTCTTCCCTTAATGCATTTCATTTGACTGCAATGTTTTAATTGGAATTTCAATACAAGGCAAGGATTGGATTTGAGGCCTCAAAAGCCCCATCCAGTTTTATGATTCTGCATTCCAACATTATGGTTTAATAAGTACAGATATCATTCCTATAAAGGGGAAAACAATAACTATTATGCACTTTAGAGCTTTACATTTTTGAGGCCTATATATACAGCAATTGTGTTCCACTTAATCCATAACCACTGAAACTAATAAATAAACTAGCCTTTCTGGTGTCACAACTCTGGTAGGGATTGATAGCCTGATACTTTCTAGAGATTCCCTGAGCTCAGGCAGAAGGACCAGTGACAAGCAATTGTGACATTTGTGGTCCAATGTATATTTGGCAGCTCTTGGGTGACTACTGCTGAAAGAAGGAGAAAACTCCTTTTTGGGGAGGAAAGTTTTCGCCCCAAAGGTGCTTTTTTCAAGAGGCAACTGAACTTCCTTTGTTTTTTTTGAAGACATTAAAACCTTCCATTCCCCACCATCCAGTCAGAGTTGAAGAAGCTTCTTGGATGAGAGCGAAACGTTTTCGAAGAAAAACAAGAAAGTCCACTTGTCTCTTGAAAAAAGGCCCTTTGGGACAACCATGACCTAGATGACTGAGAATCTCCATAGACATTCAGCACAGTTTTCATTTTGTTATAGTCAGTGTTTGTTTTATCATTTCAGAAAATTCCTTTTATTTTCAATTCCAAGGGCCATTTCCCATAGAACTTCAAAGATTTCCTAATATTCAGGAGCAGCATTTGGGGAACATGCTGGGTGGGGGTGGGAGGAGGATTCAGAGCTGAATGAATGAGCAAAAATTAAAGTTATCCCATCTTGGGCAAATGAGAGTGCTTTCTACTTGTTCAAAACCACGCAACTTGTTATTAAGACAAAAGCTAATGACAATATCCTACTGTTAAGAACATTTAACAGCTTTTAGATGAATACTAAGAGTTCATTATTTCCTCCTCTCCAATATTTAAGTGGGAACTATACTTAAAAAAACCCAAAAAACCTAATGTTCTTTGAAGAAGAATATTCCTCTGTTTCACAAAAATGATGAATAAGAAATGAGTAACCCCTGAAATTTATTTGGGACATTTAGTTCTGATTTCCAGCTGATCACATTAGCTGTCAATGATCTATCTTTCCAGAACGTATACAGAAAAAAACGCAAAATAACAACTATACAAAATAAGCTTCAAGTCCTGAAGATTTTTCTTTCATTTTTTTATTATCAGATTCAAACATTTTGTAGAGCCTGAGGTCTCAAACCAAAGTGAATTCTCTGACTTTTAATTTTTTGTTAATAACTTGGTCTGCTTGGTTTGATTTTTATTGATCTCTAATTGGATGGATTTTATCAAACTAATGAAAAAGTGTTCATAGTAATAATACTGTTTATTCTTGCCAAGGAATATTATAAGATGCTTATATCTTTTATTATACTGGTTCTCTTGCAAGGGACAATCACGTTTTCCTTCTTCCATTCCTAATGGAATGTATATTATAAAAATAGGACTAAATTTGTATTTAAACCTACATGTAATGATTTAATACAATTTTAATAGGCATGCAGTTTACATCTCCATAGATGTGCTCGGATGAACTGTGAAACTGTCTCGGTTGCTAGCTATGTTGCAGACAGACAGAGAGACAATAAACTGGACAGTTCTTTAAACAGAGCAGGAGATTAACATTGTCAGTAAATGTTCCTTAGGCATTTGAGGGTTGGAAGCATGGCTGAAATTTTGAGTCCCTTTAAAATTTTAGATGGTTGGGAAAATATGTAGGTTAAGTCTATTGTTGGGTTAACACACCTACTTTACTGTTGCTTTTTTTGTTTGCAAAAAATCATCTCACCATAATTGGATAATTTATCACAATCTGGGATTTGATCTGAGCTGAAAAACTATATATAGAGAGTACAAAGACCACAGTAGGAAAAAAGGCTCCTGCACACGCTTGAAGATATGTTTTATTTGGAGTAGGGAAGTATGGCAATTCTTCAAGATGTTTAGGTAGAACTTGAGAGAGGGAGAGGAAAGACAAAAAAGAGAGAAAGACACACACAGAGAGAAATAAAGACAGATAGACACACAGAAAGAAAGAAACACAAAACATGGAATTTACTTCTCAAGAATTCCAGCATTAGTTACTGATTTCCCCCTTTTTTAAGTCTGCAGGCCAACTGTGCCACCCTTGTAGTTTCCAAATGAATTCTCAGGATGGGTGCTAGCAAGGTTCTTAGAATTCTTGAGTAGATGTAGATAGATATATAATTTTGGTGTCAGTGGACACTTTTCTTTTCTGTAGTATGCTTTTTGTAAGCTGGATAGGAGTTTGCTGTTGAAAAACTTATGTTAACTTTAAAATAAATCAGGAAAAATTTTATTTATTTGATTTTTCTCTCACTTTTATTATTGTTTATAAATAAGGCAGCAAATGTATCTAATACTCCATCCTCTTCCTATTTCCCCCACAACAATCCAGTGAGGGTTTGAGCTGAAATAGAATGACTGGCCCAAAGTCACTCATTCAGTTTTTTGTGCCTAAAGTGGGACTGGAACTTATAGTATATAAAAATATTAGAGTGACGCATATTTATATACTTATTATTAAAATACTCATTTTTCATCAATACTGAACAGATAAATACAATTATGAGAGCATAAGCTTTATGGAATTCAGCTGGCCTTACTTCTGATTAGATTTATATAAGATTCTGTGCTAATATTATATTTTATTCTGGTATCTGGGAACATATTTCAGGAATGAAAGACTAACTAACTTAGAACTGCCACTTCTGGGTTGTAAAAATCCAGATAAATCCTAGATGGTGGCAAATTGTTTATTTTCTGTATAACTTTACTGCCACTTACTGGCATCCTTAATATTACTGCCCAGATATGGTAGTCTAACACTCCACCAAATTATTACTATTTGTCTATGTAATAGTGTAGTAATTATACAGAAATAATATTCAACTTTTAAAAAATAAAAATGATACATAGCTGAGTCCAATACTTATTTACTTAATATTAAATCTTATTAAATTCAGTGGACTTTACTTCCATGTCAACATATATAAGGTTGTAACCCATCATCTATTTTTTAGCATTATAAGTGAACTTGAACCAGAACACTATGATTAAAGCAACCTATCATTTAGTCCAAGGGATAAATCTAGTCAGTATCTTGTTCATATAGGGACCATCTCTTTATCTTTTGAGACATATACAATAACCCTGCTCAAATCTCCAAATAGGCTTTTTGTACACGAGGAAAGGTTTGAAAATGAGGATAGGGATTTGTCCTTTATCTGTAAGATTGCACATGTAAACATGCATAGAAGCAGAATGAGGTTAGTATCAGTACCCCATTATTTTAACTTCCATTTTTTGAATGGATATAAGTTTTCCATCAAGACTAATCTGGTAGCCTTAATTCTTCCAGTTCTGGTAGACTTAATTCTTCACAATTTTTTTTAAAAAAAGTAATCTATTGAATGTACTGTTCTGACACAGTGTAAGAATTGTTAGAAATAATGTTGATCAACACTACTGGATGAAACAGCTGGCGGCTGTTGCATAACAGAAGGAAGAAAATTCTATTTTTAATCTGCTCAGTAACAGAAGTTCTACAAACAGTGCTTGCTTCTAGTGCTGAAGGGGGTGGTAGATAGAAATGGCACAGCCAGCACTAAGTAGCTAGTAGTACATTAGGGAATAGTTATTTATTCAGCATCCATATTCCTGTATGGTGCTGCCTCTGGCATCCCATCCCCCACTCACCATTTCTTGGCCTGAGCAAGAAATACTGAAAATTATTTCTTTTCTGTTGCCATACAATGGATGTTAATGCTTTTATATAACAAATAATTTATCTATGCATTAAGCAGGCTGAACACTCAAGAAGGATTTTTTTTATCTATAGGGTGGTGTCCTTGAACTTGATGTTCTCCAGGAATATTGATCATGCTATATGGAAGATGACACAAAATATAGCACAATTAAATTGTAGGAAAAGAGATATGGATATTTTTTCAGATACCAGTAGTAATATCTCACTTTGTGTCTCCTACCATAACTTTCAAGCCAGTTATGAGCAATTCTTCTGAAGCCAAAAGAACTAGTTTAAAGATATAGTGTAGTTTAAAGTGTTGAGGTATAATCAGTAAATTATGTTATGTAAAAATTGGTCATACAATCTACAGATTGCTAATTCTGAGAACTTGAGAGCAGTTCTGAGAACAATTAACTCTGTTACTTGTAATAATATCAATACCAACTTAATAACAGTTCTTCTTTTATCCAAAATAACCCCTTCTATTTTGGTGAACTAAGACTGCTATTTAATCTCTAGGAAATTATTTAAAATGTAGACTGCTTCAGAGGAAGATGTGGCTTAACTGATCGGTTGTCAACAAAGCTTCAGAGAGACACTTCAGAAGGGCTGACCTTATTTGAAAACAATTTCAAACAAAACAGTTGACAGGTGGGCCGAGGGAGATCCCCAGTCCTAGAAGATTGGCCTGAACACTCAACAAAGTTGAGCATTCTTGTGTCTATTCACTTGCCAAAAAGAACAGCTTAAACATAAACATAACCATGTGGATTTTTTCAGTCTTCCCATAAATTGCTATGGAATTAATTCCCATAATGGAAGAGAAACAGATACAGTTTATTTGGCAACCGTAGCTGTGAGGCAAATTTAAGCATGACTGAAAACACAATACATACACATACTGCAAGTTACTTAATTCACAGGCCACATGTTTTGCAATTTCTATGCCATTTTCCTGTTCTTGTACTTCCAATTTAAGGAGCATGCTTTTTTGTTCCCTTCTCAGTTTGATCCCATGAAAACTCTTGAAGCACTTAGATAGAATGTGAGTGATATTGTTTAGAATGATGTAGTTTAATAGCAGGAAAACTCATTGTTTTGAGTCACTCTGGACCTGAACTGGTTCTAGGCAACTGCTAGTTTCTTTTTTAGCTGGGTCAGCTTGAGCTTGGTTCACCAAGATGACATAAATTGTCCTTGTAAATGTTGAGGTATTGCTCTTTTTGAGAAGAAATCACATTAAAATATGACATGGGTTTGTATAAAGTGATGAGCAAAGTTGTAATCAGTTGTAAACTCAGCCCAAGAGAGCTAATAACTCAGACTTTCCATTTCGCTTGGGCTAGTTAAATTGTTGCTAGTGGGGACAACGTTTAACATTTAGAAAGACTGAATCTTGCAGTAAGAAGTGTAACGAGAAAAGCAGGTGAGACTAATTTACACATGTGTAGGTCTTGTATTTTCATTGCCAGTGGTGCTGCAGGACACAGCTATTTTCTTTAGGGCAAATCCTATACTTCTGTCATGTGATTCCTGCCTCCAAAAAACAGACAGAGATATAATAGAAGCAGTTGTTGGCCATTGTGCTGCTGAAATGTAACTGTCTGCAGAAAAATTACTGGGAGCTACCAACTTCTGGGAGGATTCAAAAGGAGATGAAGCCAAGTCACAGATAAGAAATTCATTAATGGTTACAGATCATCAGGTATCATGGAGCCAGGGAGCCATAACTGCTTTTCAGAATCAACATCTTTGTGAATGATTCTGCTGACAAGGGTGCAGATGTTTTTGCCTTTAGACATGTTAGTATTCTTTCCAGAAGAATCTTGTTTGGATGCTATGGTGCCAGATGAATCTGGTCCAGATTTAACTCTCTTTTTATGAAGGCTGGATTTACTCTACCCTTCAGGATAGTTAATAGGTATAGTTTGTAAGGGTCATAGCACACTGCAGTCTTCCCAGCAAATATATAATTACCACTTGAGCCCTGAAATATTGTCATAATTAATTCCTTTCTTTTCTTGGGTTGCATAACATCACTCTTTAGTGTGTTGCCTTCTAGAGCATCACACAGCGTGAAGGAAAAAAAAGCCAAGCATGATCAGCATAGGATCCATAGATTATTGTTTCTGATACTGAATTTTTCATAAGGGCATCTAAACATGATCTACATCTCCATTAATAGGTAAGTTTCCCAGGAGTTCAGATTAAACTCATCTTCAATATGTACTATAAATCAAGGATGCTATAATCTCATTATATGTCTCAAAATATTGTTATATTGCCTATAAAGTTCATATTGGGTTTGCTGCTTATTATTAATATTTTTACTGTGGCTTCAAATCTATATTGCAGCCTAAACTGCTTGTTCCCCACAATGTTCCCAGTTATTTCTAAACCAATTTCAGAAATTCCAATCCAGATCTAGCACAGACCTTTCTTCTTATTTTTCTCCCCCCCCCCCCATGGTATAATTATAGGTGCAAAGATAAGATAAATAAATTAATAGGAACAGGTTGTTCTATTGTTCCTATGAAACAAGTAGCAACATTCCTAGGCTGCAATTTGCATATGTTTAAAAATGGCAGGGGGGGAAAGCTTTACAGGTGTAGGTGACTGGTGGCAAGAAGGCAAGGGGAAAAGGTGTCACCCAACTTGGGGGAGCTAGTAGCAGATGTAATGGTTGAATGAGCTTATAGCTAATTAACTAATTAATTAATTTATTAAATTTCTATACCGCCCCTTTCCTGGAGAGGACTCGGGGCGGTTCACAGTCATATTAA
>JANHFK010002652.1:48246-59304 GCA_036250565.1 Sibynophis collaris | reverse complement strand
GTTCTCCGAACCAGCTGCCGCTGCTCCTACCTACTCTATAGAGCCGGTCCGAACAGGGAGGATTTCACCCCTGGTATGAATATACATTTCATATAAGAGTTTATGAGTAAAATGCAAAATATTATGTAGAAGTAATATTACATAATTTACCTACTATACAGACCTCTTACTGTGGGGGAAAAAAATTGAAGGAGAGTGCTACATGTGCTGTTTTGAATCCCGGAGAAAAGATCTAAACCTAAAACAAACAAACAGTGCAAGATAATTAAGTCTTGGAAATCTAGGTCTCAGAAATCTGGAAGATCATTAAATGGCAATAAAGAGAATTTTCACTTGCAGTCATCTGGATTTTTGCAGCCTAGATAGATTATTAGGCCTAAATATCATGTTTATTTTAAGATCTGATTGATTTGCCGTGAAAGTAAAAAATAAAGTCTGACATAGTTTATTAGGAGTGTTGAGTCTTCTTGCTTTCCCTATACTGCATTTGAAGGTAGCTGTCAAATAGATTTACTTTCCCATAGCAGATTTCCCAGTGAAATTAAGATATTTTTAATGAAGCAATTTGTACCGATCAGTTTATGTCTGTAAGTTTCAGCATAACATGTACCTTTAAATGTGTCTACTATTAAACATATTCTATAAAAATGGACTTTGCTTAATTGTCATAACTTCACTGACTAAAAAACTAAACATAGCACATAATAAAGATTTATAAAGAGTTCCCGATTGCCCTATAAATTTAATACAAATCAATAAATGAATAAAATCTGATTATTCTGTGTATACGTTTAGCATAATAATCTTGAACAGTTTTGTTGTTTACATTAAATAAATATATAATTCCTTTTTAGGATGAAATTTCTATGGCAGCAACTGTATTAGAATCACTGTTGAAACTGGTGCTTTTGATTGGCTTAACCATTACAGTATTTGGTTTTGCCTATTCGCAGTTGGCACTGGATCTTTATGGAGGATCAATGCTCAGTTCAGGATCAGGTAATACTTATACAAAACCGTTTTGAAAGCAAACCGTTTCCTCTGCATAGAGGAAATAGGAAGGGAAATTATGCCATGGGAACCAGTGTTACATTGTTAGTGGTTTACTTCTGTACTCAGTTCATCTTTTATAATTGGCGAAGGAAACCTCTGCTCTCTAGATTTTGCTGCAGTCAAGCTTCTAACTTTGTTCACCATTGTGCATATTGATTAAAGTTGCACTGGGAACAGTAGCCCAGTAACAGTAGGCTGCAGGTTCTACTCTCATAATTTAAAATACAGCAGCAACCTTTCTCTGAGATTTGAGAAAGTTGCTAGAATTGAAATATCTATCAACCTATCTATTTATTTAGTTTCACTTTCTATGTGGTAACTGCATACACTCCACATATATTTATCTAGCTTTCAATGGATGACTCAATTTTTAATATAAAATTAATTTTGGAATAAGCAGAATAGATTAGTCAATTGTCTTTCGGCATCTGCCGCTTTCGTGAAAAAGATGTATAATTCTGTTTAATGGATTGCATATTAAAAGCAGCCATCTGGCTTGCAACAGGCTTTTTGAGGTCTTTAGTTTGGCTAGTAAAGCTTTCTCTGACATTGATGGAGACCAAAAAAAGGAGCAGCCCAGAGCTGTCTTGTCAGTGAAATGGACAGCATATAAATTTAATAACTAAATAAAAATAAAATCAATTGCAGCCAGAGTTTAACCCATATTTAAACCTAATTATTGATACTATTTCTTATACTATGTTTGCTTTGAAATTGAATACTTGAATTAAACTAAAAATTTAAATTGCTAGATTATACTCTTAAATTGATTGTGTTTTATAATTTATTAATATTTTTATTTGCATTTGTGTATAAAATTAAGGTTATGTGTGATTAATTTACCTACTTGTCACAATGTTTAATCAGGTCCAACTCTCCTTCGTTGGTATAGTTTGTATGTCTTGCTGCTTGCTGTTAATGGGATAACAGAGTGTTTTACATTTGCTTCAATGTCTAAAGAAGAAGTGGACAGGTAATGTAAAATTGCTACAATTACCAAAAGTTAATTTTAATTCTATATGCTCTGTAATTTTGAATGAGGAAGAGAATCCAGTTTGTGGAACCTTAGAATAAGTTTATTAAATTTGATAGCTATTCTCCAATGGATAGGAAAAAGCATTCATTTACATGAGGAACTATTCATGAACTGAGAGATCTAATCTAACTGGGAAGTTTACTGATTGCTAGGTAAGTAGTTTATGTACATAATTTACCTAGTCCCTGAAGGCAGTGGTGAAATCCAATTTTTTTTTACTACTGGTTCTGTGGGTGTGGCTTGGTGGGTGTGGTTTGGTGGATGTGGCAGGGGAAGGATACTGCAAAATTCCCATTCCCTCCCCATTCCTGGGGAAGGATATTGCAAAATCTCCATTCCCACCCCACTATGGGGTCAGCCAGAACTGGCAATTGCCGGTTCTCTAAACTACTCAAAATTTCCGCTACCAGTTCTCCAAACTGCTCATATTCCACTACCGGTTCTCCAGAACTGGTCAGAACCTGCTGGATTTCACCCCCACCTGAAGGTTCACCTACATGTATAATCAATTGGAGTTGAAGGATTTATTTTAATTAAGCTTCTTAAAGTCAAGTTAAGGGTGTCCCCACTAAATGAAATTGCCTGGGTATTTTGAAGTTTAAGGATCAACAAGATCCTGTGTATGAACAGAATCTTCTGTTTTTCTATTCATTCCATTTGTTCTACCATTTAGGCATAGGAGATATTCATGAGTACAATTCTCAAAAAGGATAATGATTTGTGAATTATTTATACTAGATTGTTTTTCTAATAAAGGTAGTCATTGACTTATAACCACAATTGAGTTCAAAAGTTTCATTGCTAAGCAAGATAGTTAAATGAGTTTTACCCCCATTTTACCACCTTTCTTGCCACAATTGCTAAATGAATCACTGCAGTTGTTAAGTTAGTAACACGGTTGTTAAGTGAATCTGGCTTCCCTATTGACTTTGCTTGTCAGAAAGTTGCAAAAGGTGATCACATGACTCCAGGACACTGGAACTATCATAAATATATGCCAGTTGCCAAGTGTCTGAATTTTGATCACATGACCATGGGAATGCTGCAATGGCTGTATCAGTAGTGGGTTCTTACCAGTTCTGCCCGGTTCTTGGAACCGGTAGTAATAGCGATGGGAGACTCCACCCACCTCCCCGGATGTCATCACGGATGATCTTCACAAGTGCAGAAGCTTCTGCACATGTGCAGAAGCTTCTGCACAACCACAGAAGCACAGAAGCGCTGCACATGAACCCACACTCCGATTGTAAGCCGGTAACAAAGGTAACCCACCCCTGGGTTGTATGCATGGAAAAACAGTCATAGGTCATTTTTTTCAGTGCCATCATAACTTCTAACACCCACAAAATGAATGGTTATAAATTGAGAGCTACCTCTATATCAAAGGGCTGTAGAATAGAATTCCAAGCTGTATTTTGGGGGAGGTGTTTGTTGAATTGGTTAGAATCTTGGCTATTTGAAATCCTAATAAATGAAACTAGTTTCTTGGTGCAGTTCCTATTGCATATTTATTTGCTTACAGCATAAAGCAACTCACCTAATTATAACAGAATTTATTAACTGATCCTCATTATGTATAACAATATTTGATACTGGCCTATTTTTAAAGAAGAGTTGAGAACATTCTAGTTATAAACTTTTAATTAATTTGTATGTGCCTGATCTGTATTTGGAGTAGGGAAAATAATCAATGAACAAAGGCTTTCAGAGTTTTTTCAGGCCATAGAATCTTACTTAAAATCTTCGAACCTGAAGGAGCCCTGGTGGCGCAGTGGTTAGAATGCAGTGTTGCAGGCTGACTCTGCCCACAGCCGTGCGTTCAATCCTGCCCGGTTCAAGATTGACTCAGCCTTCCCTCATTCTGAGGTCAATAAAACGAGGAGCCAGATTGTGGGGGCAAATGCTGACCTCTCAGAGAGTGCTGTAAAACACTATAGAGAGGTATATAAATCTAAGTGTTATTGCTATTGCTAACCTGCTTCTGAAGGTTAGCTGATCCACCCTGCTCTTTTCACTAAACCATGGATGCCCAAAACTGCATTCAAGTGATTTCCCTCTCCCTTTCCTCTCTATCATGGAACTCTATAAAATTTTTATGGAACTTTGGAAAATCTAAAGCAGCATTCTTCCTGTAACTTCCTATTTTGAACCTTTAGGGTCTTGCTAAGGGACTTACCAACTGCAAACTACAGCAAACTCACATTTCCAGGCACTATTTAGCTGAATATTTCTTATATAGTAATAAACATATGGTTACTGCTAGATATGGTCCATTATGTTTATGAAACTCTTTTTCAAGGAAGAGTATACATGTGACTCGCTTTTTTAGCTGTCAGTGAACACCTAAGTGATTCATTTGCCACTAATGGTGTCTTTTAGTCATATTATTCTGAGTGGTGCATTATGTAAATTTACAGGGATGCAATAAAATGCTAGTCCACACCAATGGTTTATAAAATGGCACCAGGAACTTAATGATAGTTTTTTTCAATAGATAAAGTGCAAAGTCTTAAACTAAACATAGCCATTAATACAGTATTTACTTCTCCACCATTCACTGGTGTAATGAAACAAATAAGATGCTACCCTTGGTCACAGTGAGCAAACTCATTCTGCTTGATCTTGGATGCCCTGACCTTTATTGATACTGATCTTTAAACCTTGTACTCACTCCACAGACTCCGCTAGAAACAGAACAATTATTCGTGAAATTGTAAGTTTCGGTGAAAGGGTTAGCCTTTAAAATACAGTGCAGCTCCTTCTTGGGAGAATAAGCTTTATCAAAAAGGTCTGCCTTAGGTCTTTCTGTTATGGCTGTGAACTAATTTCAGTACTGCGACTGGCATAATAATAGCTGCCAGCCTACTGTTAACTTTGCTCTGACAGCACCATATGTTGTGGAGGTCTTGTGCATAAACAAATAAAACTTTGCTTCTAAACTTTATAAGTAAATAACACTTGTTCAGTGAACCTTTTCTGTTTTTCTTCTGCTGAAAAAATTCTGATGCTACGTATGCTAACTTTATTGACTAAAGATACGGCTCTTGTATATTTCAGTCAAATTTAACTTTATAGAGAACTTATCCCACTGAAAACAAATGATTAATTAAACGTTTTAACATTTTGAATTACATATTTAAGATAATCTAGGCTGCTCTGCAAATTCCTGTCACTGGGCAGCTTCCATAATTTTGTTTTAAATTGACTTTTGATCAAGTAAAATACATTTCAGAGAGTTGTAAGATGTGATTAATAGTACATTCCCAGTAAAGCTATCCTCTAGTGTAAAAGGCAAAAACCTTGAAGATGTTCATTATAGCATTCTAGTTCAAGATCAGAATAATATTGAATTAATCCTCATTTTCATGAATTTGTTATTAATTCCCACTTCCCATGCACGGGAGTTTGTGCATTAAAGAACTTCCTTAGACAGCATATGAGTGTGAGGGAAGCAGAGACATCGAAATATTAAAAGGATATTTAAGATATTGTTTAGGTTCAGTTTGATGAGTGGCATAGCAATAGAGTTCTCTGCAGATAAAGGTGTGGACAGAGAGAAATGGTACTGTTATTAAAGATTTCATTTTGAATTGACATAAATAGATGTCACTGTTTATAAGATCATATCCACATAACAGAAATAAAGGCAATCCTTTACAAATACAATTACCATTCACTGCATATTTGTGGCTGCCTTTAGACTATCTACTTTTCAGTTCAATTTTTAGACTTCATCAACTTTTCAGTAGGGCCTTTTTTTTAATTAAAAAATTTAATAGAACTTATGGTTGCTTATGTGTTGTTATTGATATCATCCTTATATCATCTGATTTTATATCACCAAACTACTCTTTAGTATGACATACACAAACTTTCTCTCTGTCTGGATGTATGTCAAGAGATCAGACATTTTTAACCTCTTGTTAAACTTACATACTTTTATCACTATAGCTAAGTCCAAAACTAATGTTAATCTTTGTAATAATAGTTAAGGGACTAAGTCAGGATCAGCAGCTGTAGTTGGTAATTGGTTTTCTCTCCCATAGCTATATACCTCAGTTTGCAATACTTTGGGTGTAATGGTAAATTGTGCTTAAATTGAATACAGGCCTGAAAGCTTTTAATCTTTTTGAGGCTGCAACAAAAGATAGAAAAGAGAGAATTTTAAAAAGATAAAAAGCTCATAATTTAGTACTGAGTCTCAGTGAGGTTTGTACTTATTATAAAAATAGAATAGAATAGAATAACAGAGTTGGAAGGGACCTTGGAGGTCTTCTAGTCCAACCCCCTGCCACTTCAGACAGATGGTTATATAACATCTTCTTTAAAAAATGTTCAAAGCAGTGTATATAGTGTATCTCACACCTATTTATAATGTGGATCTAATCTCTTTCATTATGAAATAACCATTTAAATCCCCCCCCCCACAATAGTCAATGGAAAATGCGTTTTTCTTCTTTTAAGTTTTTGGAAGATGGGGTGATAGATGGGAGAAAATGGTAAAACAATGTTCTCTTCTGGCCATATCTAGAATATTGCTGCTCATAGTTTAGATTAATAAATTCTCTGGAATAGGATTGAACTAAAGGATGGTCAGTTTACAAAAGTCAGACACAGAAAATGAGCCAAACACAAATTCAACACTTAAATAAAATTTCATTGTTTAATTTACTTCCTGAGTTGATCTCAAGGAAGAGAACTGGAACTCACCTACCCCATATATCTACATTACAAGATGTTTCAGCAGTGACTTGCTGGTTTTTTAGGTTCATAACCAATGAAGTCTGCATATGGAATGAGTTAGAGGTTTACTTAAAGTAGCCTAAAAATAATTCCATCTCTAAACAATCTCTTAAATTGCTAAGATGCTGAAATGGTGTAAAATGTTTTCACTTCTTTCATTTTTGTTTTTAGGTATAACTTTGTTATGCTGGCTTTGTCCTTTGCATTTTTGTGCATGTCCTATTTCTTGACCTCTTGGCTAGGGAGCATAGGATTTGTCCTTGCCAACTGCTTCAATATGGGGATCCGAATTTTACACAGCCTCCACTACATCTATAGATACTTCGGATGCAGCCCTTACAGGCCTTTGAAGGGCCTTCTTATTTCACGATTCCTGGTTGTTGTTTATCTCATCAGTGGGATGAGCACTAAGGTTTCAGAGGTGGGTGATATTTTTTTTCTTCCAACTTTGTTTCATTTGGACAATGCAGGTGACTTCCTTCTACCTTTGGGAGAGTCACTTTGTGAAGTTCCCCTATAACCCACTAGGTCAAAATAGATGCATCTTCTGAATTTGTCAACTAAAGGCCCTTTTCTGGTTTTCTGAACCTAAAGAGAAAAGTATCTTCTCTGAATGCCCACATATTCTCAGGAGAACAGGATAGAGTTTTGAACAACTTTCAATAGAGGCAGTCACCTTAATGGTCTAAGGCCATGATGGTGAACCTATGGCACACATGCCACAGATGGCATGCAGCGCCCTCTCTGTGGGCACACTAGCCGTTGCCCCAGTTTAGCTTTGCCATGCATGCGCTGGCCAGCTGGTCATTGGGTCTCTTCCATGCAAGTGCAGGGGGCAGGGCACGTGTGTGGGGGCATGGCGTGCATGTGCAGGGTCGGAGTGCATGCAGGGGCCATGCACACATGCACGGGGGTGGGGCACATGCATGGGGGCCACGTACGCATTGCATTTTGGGGGTTCAGGTGTGCGCACGCATTAGGCACTGGATCCAGAAAAGGTTAGCCATCACTGGTCTAAAGAGACCTTAGAAGTCTAAGTCAACTGATAGAAAAGGAAGAGAACCATAACCTTCCAATTGATTTGCCACAGTCCTGTTGTTTTCTTCCAACTTTGTTTCATTTGGACAAAACAAGTGACTAAACTAGCAGTTCCTTCTACCATTTGGAGAATCATTTTGTGAAGTGGCCCTTTAACCCACTAGGTCAAAATAGCTGCATCTTCTAAATTTATCAACTTAAAAGACCCTTTTCTGGGTTTCTGAGCCTAGAGAAAAAAGTATTGTTAAATAAATTGCATCAGTCGTAATAAGCAAAGTGAAGAAATGACATATTGCTGTTCCGTATATACAGATCATACTTGCAAATACATCTTAATGAATGTGGTGTCTATTTCGATGTACTTAGTGTGTCTGCATCTACCTATGAAATAGATGGCACATGGTTCATGGATTTTATTCCATAAATGGTTCAGAAATAATGCCAATAGGAGATCAATTACCTTTATTAAAATGATTTTAAAGGTTTGGATAAAGCTCTGTATCTGATTATCATGCTGCAGTGTCTCTAGCTGCTTCCATTCTGCTAGAGTTGTGAATGGTTTTGGATCAGACATTACTATTAAGTAATATCTGAACTATATGACCCACGGTGGCGTAGTGGTTAGAGTGCAGTACTGCAGGCTACTTCTGCTGATTGCCGGCTGCCTGCAATTTGGCAGTTTGAATCTCACCAGGTTCAAGGTTGACTCAGCCTTCCATCCTTCTGAGGTGGGTAAAATGAGGACCCAAATTGTTGGGGGCAATATGCTGACTCTGTAAAAACTGCTTAGAGAGGGCTTTAAAGCACTGTAAAGCGGTATATAAGTTTAAGTGCTATTGCTATTGCTAAATAGGGTAGGGCAATTTTGCAAGAAAATGATTAAGAAACAGGTTATGTCTATAGGTGATATAATCTTTCCTTTACCTTTGAATCAAAAGCATTAACCTGGTGGTAAATTAGGTTTGCTTTCTTTGTCATAGTAATTTCAGTTTCTTTTCTTTATAGGTGTTTCTGTGCTGTGATAAAGGGTGGATGGCCAGATTAATTCATGTCACAGTTGGAGCACTTTGCCTTACGGCAACTCTCACAACAATATTTTTCACAGAGACAAACCTAATCCATTTTGTTAGAATGCATATTTTATCAAGATATTCCAAAGAACAATTAAAATAATGTTAAGTATGTATTTGATATAGGGATTTGTATTTAAATGAATAATTATTATACAAAGATGTATAAAGATGTAATATTTCTGATGATTATCTGACTGAAATATTGAAGCAGACATACAGGGAATCCTCATTTAATGACCAGTCATTAAGTGAAGACTTCCTGTATGTCTGTTTCAATATGATCATTTAGCAACCATTCAAAGTTACAATGGACCTCCCCATAACTATGTACAACCTGATTGTGAAGTTCAGATGACTGTATTCTCATGGAATTGCATTTTGGGTGCTTGGCAACCAACTCACAATTATGGCTGCGTCCTGCAGTCATGTGACTGCGACTTTTGGCATTTTTATTCCTGGTTTCCAACAACAACAACAACAAAAAGCCCATTGGGGAAAACGGGTTTATTTTACCATCATGGCATTAACTTAATGAATACGGTATTTGCTTACAACTGCAAAAAGGTTGTTAAAAACAATCATGGTCACATCGTGATCCTCTAAACAACTACCATGACTTAACCACAATTCCAGGGTCAATTACATTAGTAAGTTGAGGACTACCTGTGCAGGGGAGGGTTCCACTTACCTTTGCTACCGGTTTACAATGGGAACGCGATGTTTCTGCACATGCTCAGAGCATCCGTGATGATGGGCGGGTGGGCAGAGCCTTCAGCCGCTGCTACTACCGGTTCGCAAGATCTGGAGCGAACCAGTAGGAGCCCAACACTGTACCTGTAAAATTATGTTTTGAGCCTGAAACATTTTAAATTGACAACGTTGCCAGGTGCCAGCAATTTGTGTATGGAGTTGTTTTCTAAGTATATTTTATGCTGGAGGTTACTGCTTCAGAGGGTTCTCGTTGCTTGGAATGCCTTTTAATGATATACATGGAGGAATTTAAATGTGAACCAGTGTGGTGTAGTGGGTAACGTGCTGGACTAAGAATGAAGAGAGTCAAGTCCTGCTCCTCAGTTAGGCATCGAAGCCAGCTGGGTGAGTTTGAGCCAATCATTCTCTTTCTCTGTTTAGACTGTGAAGTTCAGTAAAATCTACTCACACCAGACCAGTGGAGTAAAATATGGTCCACAACCTTAAATGAAGGTGATTTCATTGAAGAGTCTGTGAGGACTGATGAATTGATTTGAGATGATGATAAAAACATGGGGGAAATATACTTTTATCTGTCGGATGAAAACTGTTTTGTTGGTGGGAAGGGATAACCAGATATTATTCAGCAGTTAAAAAAGTAATTTAACTGTACTGCTAAAGTAAGCATAAAGCAAACATGTGGGAATTTTTTTTTCCTTAAAAAATCATAATTGATTGTCAGGGATTTTACTTCATTTTTATACAATACTTAAATATTGCAAATGCAAATATTAATATATTTTATAAATATTTGAAATGTAACATCAAGTGTTATTTGCTATAATATTCTATTTTTAAAAAAAACAATTCATATGAAACCATGTTAAAACATAATATTTAAGGGGAATAAGGAAAATTATTTGGAAAATTAGAACAAAAGCCACATTAAAATGTTGAAAAATAAATCTGTAAAGACTGATATACTGATATCTATTACTCTAGCATGGAAAGCATTAGTAACATAACATTTAATGTTATGATTATCTTGCATCAGTAAATAAAGCACAAGTTTAGGTGTTTCTATAAAACATGCAGCTAATATGTTTCCTTCGATTTCAGATATTACATTTCAGTAGCAAAGCTCAGGTAAAGCATGCTTTGTTAAAGTCATGGGCAATTATGTATCATTAAATCACTTGGGATAAATATCATTAATCTTTATCATGTTCGAGCTCCAAGAAACCTTTGAAGACACATTCGATTTGTTTTCTTGAGTAACAAGTGAGTGGTATTTTGAGAAGCAATAGGAATAGCTGATCTTCCCATGCTATATTCCTGTTTAGAGCCATAAATGCTGTACAACAGAGATATCAAACTCAAGGCCCGCGGGCCGAATCTGGCCCTTGGATTGCTTACATCTGGCCC